>CAJNIZ010016191.1:64156-93953 GCA_905231905.1 Symbiodinium pilosum
CCTGAACCCTAAACTGTAAAGTCTAAAGGCAAAGGCAAATTATACGGGGGAGAGTAAAAGCATCTCATGCCGTTGTAAACTGCTGATTCTTTGGGATTTGCATGGGGGCTAAACCGTTTATAAACCCAAACGAAAAAAAAAAAAAAAAAAAACGTACACCCTACGCTGCTGTTTTACTCAGGTCTGGGTTCAGCCATGTCAGCCAGATATTGCTGACGAGGTGGGTGTTGGAAAATGTTTCCCCCTACTTTGAAGGTCAGAGGAGCCTGGGAACTAGTTTTGTAATGGGGATAGCTCAGGGTAGTCCAACACTAGCCCTAAACTCTAAGTATATCAGGTTTAGGGTTCAAGGTTTAGACGAGGCGGCTAGGCGCTTACAGCGGTACGCCTAATTCTTAAGTCCCTCTGACCTACGTATAGGGTGAGGGTTTAGGGTTTCAATCTCAATGCGTGAGCGATCCTTCGATCTTAGTATGCAATTAATTAACCTGAGCTGGTCTTCAGCTGGTTCGGCTCCTCGAGTTGACTTGGTCAACTGCTAGGACCAAAAGGCCCTACTCCTATTGCTGTTTCAGAGTCGCTGGTTCCAACTCTTCTGAGGTTCAGACCTCAGTTGCTGGGTCTTTCAGCTCCCTACTCCTACTTCCCACTACTTAGGAGTGGCTAACACCAACTCCTAGGAGTGGAAGGTCCGATTCCAAGGATTGGCTGAACAGTTCCCATTGCACTGCCATAATGCATTGCTGCTGTACTAATCCACACATCGTGGACAATCCACGTTCTGGTGAATTTGCCCACTTGACCACCACGTTGCCTTGCCAGTACACTCTTGCTGCCAGCTTTGGCATGTCATGGTATTCCGAAAGCTCTTCCCGATGCGTGTCAGCCCATATAAGCTTGAGCTGCATCGTGTAGCAGAAACAGTTGCGACCTTGACCTAGGTAGCGCAAATCCGATGGAAGCTTTGCCGGTCCATCAGACTGCACATGAAACGGGCAAGGTGCTTTCACTAGGATGGCACTCCGCGATAGCCAGTGGTGTTCCGCAAAGGGTCGGTTGCGGTTTGGCACTGCAGCGCAAATCAAATGCGCTTGCTGAGGTCCAGGAGTGGCTTGAAGCTCCTCCTTGATGCGACGCATTCCTCTTGCGTAGCGCCACGTCGACACCTCCCGCCAGGCTTCTTCTAACTCTTTAGTTTGCCTGTAACGGCTTTGGTGAGGCTTGCCTTTCTTGCCCCCCCCCCTTCTATCCGCCCGTGCTCGGCTTCCCCATTGTTGGGCTGTTCTTCTGGAGTGGTTGAGACCAACTCCCTTCTTGGGTATTCTGGGCAGGATTGGTCCTGAGTGGATTGAACCTCCTCAGCTTTTGTCTCTTTCCCAAACCGCGGTGTATGGCTGCTACTTGCTGCTCTACTGTGCGGTTCCCTGGGAGTGGTTTCACCTGTCTCCTGGAGTCTGATTAAAGCCTATAGGAAATGCAAAGAAAGACCTTATCTTAGCTTGTTGCTCAGGTTGTGGCTTTACTTTTGGAACCTGCGGCTGCGGTTGTGATGGCTTCACATTAGAAAGCACTGGAGTGCTCTCCTTGGGCAACCTCAGTCCACCCCCTCAAGGATTCAGCAGTTGGCGCCCTCCCCGCAACGTAGTAACTTGCCCATTTGGTGGTTCCGATTCTTGGATATCTTCGAGACCTGTCTACAAAAAGCTCTGCCCCCCTACAGGGGTAGGCTTGAAAATGACAATTCGAATTGCTCACTACCCTTAATCCTTATATAACCCCTAGTCTAGTATTGAAGGCCTGTCGCTTATCACTTTCGAGCAGTTCTAATACCATACGCCCTCTGAAGTATTCAGTTAAGGACGGGTGAGGGTGTTGAGGGGTCGAAACATTCCGTTGACACTCGGAACATTACGGCATTGTCAGGTGATTTTTGGAGTTGAGTATCATGCTCGTTGTTTCCATGAACCCCTAAACCCTCTGGGGGTTGTCGCGATCAGGGTCCGTCTTTGGGATGCCCTATGTATGCAGGGCTGTAATCGAGTGCCAAAAACGCATCACAACTTTGAGCAGCCCCCATATGAGCTCAAGTGGTCCTGCAATAGTGGTATGGTCTGGAGAGTTACCGGACAGATGTGTTGGTTTCCAGACTAGGGGTCCCCATCATAAGAATCATAGTATTTGGGTGTCTATACTGGGGTCCCCTCATTTTGGAAACCCTCAGGCAGAGGTATAGTCCCCCTTAAGTAGATAGAACATGGCTTCGGGTATATTATGATAAGATTCCCATATACACCATATTCTCTACTTAAGGGGGACTATAACTGCTTGTGGACAAGAGCCTTGTTTGGGTTGCGGGTTCGCCTACATCGGGTTAGCAAGGAATGAAGGAATGGATCCTTATAATAGTTCCTACAGAAACGACAAACTTTATAGTAGTTTCCATTTTCTTCTCCAGTCCTTCACTCCCTGCTAACCAGATACCCTAAACTAGTGTAGAAGCCCAAGTAATTACCAATATTATCCCCTTATACTCCCTATACAAGAACATTATAATGCACCCCACAACCCCATTCTAATAAAACGGGCCCTTGTATTAGGTAAGGACATCTCGCGACCTGGGTTGCAGAGCCTGGAGGAAGTAAGCCGCGCTGAAGAATTTAGGGCTTAGTGTTTAGCACGCAGCTATCCTGAATTTGATGGACCCTCAACACCAATGCTACCGATTGTATATGCCATTCTGTATGTTCTATCAACGTAAAGAGGATGAATTTCAGAGATTGTCACATCAAGTTCGCCCTTCGCGCCCCTTGCCCTAAATCCTAAACCCTGAAGCCAGCAGCTTCAAGCCCAAGTGCCCAAACCAGTGGGCACAGCGCCATACTGGCCGCCATAAGCAGCTACACGTATACACGAAGTTGGGACCGTCCTGTACTGCACCGTCTCCTTTGGAAGTACTATTTGAGGCTTATCTGGGGCTAGGAGGTGTTAGGCTAGGAGCAGTATAGGGACCTTTTATAGCACCAGGTCTTGGAGCCGAGCTCTGTTAGAAGAAATGTTCCCTGCCAAGACCTTGTCTCCAAAACCTGAATGCTTGCCTCCTACAATCCTACAATTTGGTCTGAGAACATGAACGGCTGTTAATGTCACCCTCGTAAAGTCCCTTTACAACTACAGTGCCTTACGCACCCGAAACCTTTTCCTAATTGACGGCGGTAAACACAGCAAACATTCGGGGAGGACTTGCTGTTCGGAGCTCCAAAGCATGCGATTGCGGCCAGTGAGGTGGCACCCCAAGAGTTGCGAGCGTCAGCTTTTGCTTCAGGGTGTAGACTTTAGTGTTCGGGGCTTAGCTTTAGTGATTTGGGTTTAGGGTTTGGTGCTACGGGTCAGGGTTGAGGTGTTTGTGCTTAGGGATTAGGTTTCAGGGTTTGGGGTGCAAGGTGGCGTCCCCATGGGGCCATTTCATTTGAGCAGCCGTGATGTGAGTAAGGTCTCCTGTGTACACCTACCTGCGGGTTTATAGTCCCCCTTAAGTAGATAGAATATGGCTTGGGGTAGATTATCATAAGATCCCCATATACCCCAAATTCTATCTCCTTAAGAGGGACTATGGGTTTTAGGGCACAAATTGTCAAACGACTTGGGTGTGTCATCATTTTTTTCGGGGCGTGGGGGGTTTCTCCTTTATAAGGGTTTTTCATGTGTTGAGGAAAAACCGTGGGCACAGGAACCGTAAACTCTCACTGATTTTTGGAAATACCCAGGTCTACAAACCCTAAACCCTTAACCCCAATAGTTTAGGAGGACCCCCGACCCTGTAATAGTGGTATACTAGGGATATAAGAGGACCCTACGTAATATAGTCCTTATTATCCCCTATAGCCACTAATTATTACAGGGTGGGGGGTCCTCCTAACTTTTCGTATTCGTAAGTGGCATTTGTCAATATCACTCCCATAGAATCCCTCATTGGGACGGACCGTCCATGGTCTCCTTCGATATCCCCATGTGAGCCATAGTCTAAACTCCTTGAAGGGGGGTTCTACAGAGGATTATATAGGGAATTATTATAGGGGTTACTAAGGGGAATTCTAGGAGTTTAGACAATAGCTCATGTATGCCTGGGATTTCTATGGGATCCCCTCGTTGACAAAACTCTCAAATCTCGAAGTTGAACTCTTCTACTACACCCAATATTGAAGGATTCAGAAGGGAGCTCCAATTTGAAGGCACATTTGGATGCTTAAGGGCAGCGTAGTTGGCACGCAGCTAGCCATGGCTTTTCCAGCGCATTCAAGACCCAGGTAAGGCGCAGGCGTCAACCTCTATTCAGCGCATAGATAGAAAAAGGAGGTTCTTGATCACAGCTGATCTGAAGTTGTGATTTTCAGATTTATTTACCCATGGCAACGGATCCCACTTTGAGTGGCTAGTGGATGTAGATCCTAGGCCTCGGCCCGCACGGATAAAAGAAAAGGAGAAGTCAGCCCCGAGGGCTGCAAAACCTCGACCTTGTCCATCATCCTCCAGCTTGTCGGTTGTAAGGAGAGAATGACATTACAGTCGGGTGAATATATTAGATATTAGGGTTATATAGGGGTTATGGAAAAAATAGAAACTACTATAGTATATAGGGGTTATATACTTGCTTAGTCAATAGAAGAACTTTAACCTTTTTGGGCTTCCTTTTTAAATCTCTACAATAAAGTTTGACCTTTTTTAGCCCTGGTTATTGGGGAAGAGAGATGAAGGTGTGGAAACGATAATGGTAATTAATGGGGCTATATGGGTGGTTATGAAAATTAGGGTCCCTTTTTAGATCCCTATTATAATACGGCACCTAATTTTTAGGGTGCCCAAAAAGGGACCATAATTTTGACAACCACCCATATGATTTGTATATAAGCCTCCTTTGCGGGCACCTACCCACCTGGATGCTTGCTTGATCCACATGCCAGCAACCAGCAATCCAAAGCCCGCAGGTCGAGACGCAACCAGAGACGGACGTGCATGCCGCCATAGCTGATGAGGTTCGCTGTCATTGTTGCGACAGTAATTGCATCTCTACCGATGATTTTCCAGGAATGCAGAATGCAATGGGAAAGGAGATGAAAATGAAACGGGACCAGGACCGTATGGATTTAGAGGGACAACATAGAAAACCCTGCATGATCTTGGATAATTAGTGCTATTGCATGGTAGTGGTTTAGGGACTTCGTAAGCAAGCAGAGTACGCATGGCGAGAATTGAGGTGTTTCTTTTGATGACTTTTTGGGTTGTAGGTACTGGCTACATGCTGTTGGATTTCTGTCCATAGGTATCCAGTTATCCCTGTTACAAGCAGTTTACACTTCTTGTCTGAATTTTTCACTGGCTTGTTCACTTTCTGTAAAGCTATTAGCTGCCATGTCCTAGACCCGACGCCATAAGCACTTCGCTCTAAACCCTAAACCCTAAACCCTCTGCAAGGTGAATGAGGAGACGACTGTGCAGGTACCTTTTCCGCAGAAGCCAGGTAACGGGGAACCATGGAAAATTAAATTCACCAAAACGAGATGACATAGAATTTACAATGGGATTTACAAGGTTTAGGGCGCGCATTAGACTAAGGAACCTACACTTGAGGATAGTATAGCTTACTTGTTTAACTGAAGAAGACGTTTTCCTTTTTCCTTCCTCGAAGAATGACTCCAATGGTTCTGGATGGGAGAAAACGAAGCAATGTGGGACGCCGGCAATGTGTGTAGCAGCACATACCTCATGATGTCAGTGGACTTTTGTTGACATAAGAATCAGCAAAATGAAGGCAATGACTTGCGTCCTGTCCCTACTCATAAACAGCTGGATAATATTCATAGTATAGTAATACATATATATATATATCATGCACTTAGCCACTGAAAGACATCAGTTCTTCCCACCTCGGTCATCATCACAACTGCAGTCCGGAAGAATTAGCCTGTACATGAAGCATTCTTGGGAGAAGTGGGCAAGTAATTGAGGCAAGACTTCTGTATCGTTTTCATAACGATGTCTCCAACTAACTCTGATAGGTGCTTCATCTATGGTGATTGCTTCTGGTACCGTACGGGGTTTCTCTGGGACCCAAGGACCTTAGGAAAGGCTTACATGCTGCATGCGTTCCCTGCCTGGAATCTTAGTGCTTCAAAAAAGGATAACATTAAATCCTACATGGTAAACTGCCGGAAAGCCTGAGAACCGACTTGGGCAACATGTTTGAGGTGCCACAGTGTCATGGCTGTGGGAAGTGAACACTGCATATGGTTGTGAGTTTGGCATTGAGGCTTACCGGGTACGCAAAACATCATGTGAGTAGTATAGGCTTTGAGGATGCTATAGTCCCTTATAGAGTGAACTCATATCCTTTTTTGTTAATGTATGTCATAAAGAAAGTAAGATCTCACCTGTTTCAGCCACAGCAACGATGCACACATACGAATTGTTGCGTTTCGAAAGGTTCCTGCGGACTCTTTTTCGTCTGTATGGTTGCCATTATTGGACCTACAAATTCATGGACGGTTTATCGTTTCTGGATTTGCCTAGACCATACACTCAAGCTTTTCACATTGAGCCACGACGGGCCTTGCCTGTTTGGCATGAACAAAGTCAAAGGCCACTCATAGTGGTATGATGATTATCCCAAGTATCATGTCCTTGCGTGCCGCAGGGAGGGGCGTTGAGATAGGTCTTTCTAGCCCAGGAGAACTTGAGGTCGAGATTTGGTTTTGCTATGCCACTACAATCCTTCCGTCCTGTGTTCAATTGCCCTTAAACCCTTAACCCCTGTAATTGGTTTTTTGGTGCTTTTCAAAACTTGGGCACTCTAAGCATGGGGGTTATCTTGGGAGCTCTTTTTAGGAAGTTGATTCATTGGTTATATATTCTATAGGTGTTATATAGGGAGTATATTAGGGTATATATATATAAAAGGATTATATATTCTATAGGGGTTATATGGTGATTATGTTAGGGTATATACAGGGATTACAAAGCATAGGGGTCCCCCGTCGACACCCCCAGCTAATGCAATCCTTATTATAGCAAATTCGGGGAAAGGGGACACCCATTTTTCGAATTGCCCCACGTGGGGATTCGCTGACGAACTCCCATATGAGCCATCGTCTAAACTCCTTAAAGGGTCGTTAAATAGGGGAATATTATAGGGGCTACTAACTTTATACCCTAAACCCTAGGGTTTAAACCCTACCTAGGGGCTATTAAGGGGGTTACTCGGAGTTTAGACTATCTAGTCCCTCTTAATATAGATAGAATATCGCTTTGGGCATGTTATAACAAGATCCCCATATACCCCATATTCTATCTACTTCAGGGGGACTAGCACATATGAAGCTTCAAATTTGGGACTAAGCCCGGGCCTTGAGGGCCTTTCCCGGCTTTGGCCAGGTAGGGCCCTACCAATTTCGGGGTTTTCGGCTTGAGGTACCATTTAGGGTTTAGGATTTACGGTTTGGGGCCTGAAAGGGTTTAGGGTTTAGGCCAATACACATCTCGGATTTGCGGCTGAAGGGCAATATCATGGTAGTTTGATTGGAGCATTGCCGGAGTTTAGCATAATCATAAGGATTTTTGACGTCATCATAATTCGTTCTGTTGGTCACCATGAACCGATCGGTCTCCGCCCTTGCGTCCCTAAGCGAAGCAGACGCGTTGCTATCTCCATCGCATCCATACATAAGCCTACACGTTTTCATTCTGACTTTCGAGCAGGCGGGAACCACAAAAAACCAAACCAACTACCCTTGTGAGCACAGCAAACCATGCGTTAACGCCCTTAATCCCCAAATCCCTAAGCCCTAAAACCTAAACCCTATATAAGTATAGGGTATATGGAACCCAGTTCCAATTATTTAGGTAACTGGAGCCCTAGGGTATGGTACAACTGAGGTCAATCCCCCCCTATAGCAATAGCTCCTTAATATGGACTTAATAAGGCCTTAATATACCTACAATAGTCCCTTGTGGTACCCATTACTGGGTGGGGGATTGACCCAAGGTACAACCTGAAGCGCGCAGCCTTCAGCCGAGGTCTTTGTGCAACCGCCACCGGCGGAGACCGAAGACGAGGCAGACGTGCAATTGTTGAAAATCATTTTGGGATTTAGGGTTTAGGGTTTAGGGTTTAGGGTTTAGGGCTTAGGGTTTAGGGCTTAGGGTTTAGGGTTTAGGGTTATTAGGGGTATATTGGGGTTATATTGGGGGATAATGGAAAAGAAAATGGAAACTACTATAATGGGTTATATAGAGATTATAGGGTATTTGGGTGGTTGTCAAAAGTATGGTCCCTTTTTGGGTTCCTATTATAATACGGCACCTAATATTCAGGGTACCCAACAAGGGATTATAATTTTGACAACCACCCACTTGCAGCGTTTACCTCCCAAAGGGTCCATGTACCCAATAATTAGGTACTTGGGTTTTGGGTAGTTGTATTTTAGTATAGGTTTTGGGTAAGTATATGATTATTAGGTACTTGGACCCTTAGGGATTTGAAGTGTTTACCTACATGCCCCAAATACCCACTATAATGGCCTCCAGCCCAGAAATCACCGGTATATGGCTATTGTTTTTGGCATGTGGGAGGTCCGGGTATTACCCTCAAACCTGATAAGGAACGTCAAGTTAGGATGTTAGAATGAACTTGTGTTCTCTATTAATTAAAGTTGAAGCCCAACAAGGAACATGAAAGCAGAGTTCATAATAGGAACCCAACAAGGAACCAGAGTAGAGGAGGGGTTTCCATTTCTGTTTCGGGGCTCTTAGGTCATAGGAGTTCTACCGCCATCCTTTGGATCCAAGTGTTATATGTATCCTAAATTAAGAGTACCCACTCTGGACCCTATAACCGGTTTAGGTTTACGGTTTGGGGTGAAGTTTACAAGGATTGCCTGCTTAGTCCTATTTAGATCCCCAGGGCAAGTATCAAGCTTTCGATCTTGGAAGAGGTATGAGGAGAATGCATGCGTGCCTTGGGAACTGGGTGGCTCCTGTTGTTGAAATGAGTCAAATTTCTGTTTCAACTGTCTATACATGTGAGGTGAACCCCACTGAGGCGTCACGATGCTATTTTGAGACTTATTAGCACATGCAGCTGCTAACGGTTCCAGCTTTTTTGCGGTCCATTGCGCTCACTGGAGGAAGGCGGGTTGAGTTAAGGTTCTCATGGAAGCGACTGGGAAAACCTTTAGATCCCTTGCGCTGAGATTGTACTAGACCCCTGTAGCACCATTATATCCGCATATAAGCTGTAGTCTAAACTCCTTCAAGGGGGGGTTAAATAAAGGATTATATGGGGGATTACTATAAGGGGTATTAAGGGGATACTAGGAGTTTAGACTACAGCTCATATAGTAACTTAAATGGTTGCCCTAAACCCTAAACCCTGAAATATTCACCCTAAACCCTAAACCCTAAACCCTAAACAAAAACCCAATCATATAAGCCCTCGACTTTTCAACCTGGGGGGTGATTGGCCACAGACTACAGGGGAGCTTTTTAGCTTCTGTGCTCAGGGTTTTAAGATGTTCAGAGCGTAGGATTCTTGGGGTTTAGGGTTTAGGGTTTAGGGTGAATATTTCAGGTTTGTTCTAAAGGTGCGAGCTTTGACGAGTTGCACTCAGCTTCGGAAAGCTTGTCTTCAACTTGCTTGAGATGCTTAGGGTTTGGGAGTTTGGGGTTCAGGGTCCTCAAAACCCCAAATAAAATCCTACAACCCTGAACTCCATAATACACCATAAGCTGAGCTCACTGGTCCCGCCTACTACGCCACTACGCCCCTAAATTACCTTGCCCAAGGTTCTCCCTTAGAATTGTTTTTCGGAAAAGTAGTAAGTAGGCCAAGTTAAAGCTAACCACGGGGGAACTCCTTGGGTGGGCAATGTAGGGGAGGTAATAGGGGAACCCATGATACGCCGTAAAAGATCTGAGCTGTAGACTTCAGAAGAACAAGCCCCCTAAACCGCTAAACCTTAAGCCTTAAACGCCTTAACCCTATTACAATAAATACGCATGTTTGGCCTCATCCATGCGGCTTTCCTCCTTTTCTGAGCAATCCTCTCCCCTAGCGGCCTTGTGCGAGCCCCCCCAAATCTCAAATATTGCCAGCATGGTATACCCCAATCGGAAAATTGATATTAGAGGAGGGGATTGCTCCCTGCACAAACACAACCGCAGTTTCTACGTCATTTTCCATGTGATTTTCCACCGCGGCCGTAACATTCCTAAGCCTTAAACCCTAGACCCTTAAACCCTAAGCCCTGAACCCTTAAACCCTAAACCCTCAATTGATTGGTTTTGTTTGTACCGGGTTCCAACCTTGCTATGCCGTCTGTGCCATGCAAGTGGCAAAGTCTTCAATCCTGAAGCCTAAGTCCTAAGCCTTACTGGGGGTTTTGGTAGGGAGTCAGGGAGTATAATCCCTACATAAGCCCGAGATACTGTATTCCCTGATTCCCTGCTAAGAGCCAGTATGCTAATATTCGTGGGAGGGATTATATGAGCTGCGTCTCAGTGCACCAAACCTTCTTTGGGCGTTTTATAGCCCAGGGCAGACCAACAGGTCATCCATGGGAAAGCCGCGCAGAAGACCAGGGTTAGCCTCATGCGGTTAAGGTTCAGGGTCTACATGCTTAGCACTTTTCTTGGATGCAACATATTACCTAGCTTCTGGGTCATTTGATGTGCACGATGCAGTCTTCTGCTAGGAAGTGGGTTAGACCTGCTTTGCAAACGGACTGTAGAATCCTGAGTTACTCCCCCGATTGTGGCCTCATATCCCTTGTGTAAGTACAGTATAGGGGAACTGCTTCAACTAGACCTTAACATGGTTTTGGTTTTTTTTAGGCCCTTACATATCCCTCGGTTCCTGCGTTGCTCCCTAACCCAGACCCTGATTAATAAACC
This sequence comes from Symbiodinium pilosum, assembly GCA_905231905.1. NCBI lineage: Eukaryota > Dinophyceae > Suessiales > Symbiodiniaceae > Symbiodinium > Symbiodinium pilosum. The sequence goes on from CAJNIZ010016191.1 coordinate 75,098, forward strand.
CCCTCCCTTGAATAGTGATCCTAACATTAAGGCCTAACAAGGAGGGGTTTATGAATCAGGGGTCTACATAGAGTGGGCATGGCATGACATGTGACGGGTAGAGCCGTGCTTGAAGGCAGAGGAGCCTCAAACGGTGAATGTCGCAGTGGACAGCAATGCTCCCCGGCATCTACTGTAGGGTTTCAGGGTTTTTGTTGGAGTCCATTTATTCAGTGTAAGGGTATCTCCCCCGAAGCAAGGAGTTCGGCAAATTTTTGGAGTTTTCGGAATTGCCCAGTAGGTTCACTAGACACGTGTTGAGCGCCCAAAATACGACCACCTTGCAGACGTGGAGGACTTTTGGGGTGACCCCTCTGATTTGCAAAGGCTTCCGCTCCGGGGGCAGGTCTGAAGCCAAGCGCCCAACTACCCCCCCCCCATCACAAACCTCCCTTCAATACAACACCAATATGTGTATAGACAGTATGTAAAATGATACATTGGGAATACTTGAAATTTGAAGAGGAGTGTGGTTCAGTATTAGAGGGTGTTCTCCAGAACCCATTTGCAGTCACTGTTACCTAAATCCCAATTACTCATTTAGCAGGTACTCGAGGCAGAATGCAAACAGCCTTGTTTTTCGTTAGCTGAGAATCTTTTTATTGGGTTCTGCTTGAGAACATGCAGTATTTATGGGAGTGAGGGGAGCAAGTTGTTATAGTACTATTGTAGTAATGACAGTAATTGTAGGATGACGGTGTTAATAGTAATGATAGAAGGAACAATAATCGGTATTAACAGTAGTACTAGTAATAGTGCTAACTAATAGTAGTAATAGTAATGATAATGATAACAATAATATCAGTCCATTTTGGTCTCTACCAAGCTTGGAGGACTGGTGGTTTCGGCCATCTGCCTAGACCCCTATACCCTACCATTTTTGAGGTATCTAGTTTTGTATACAGAAGTTGTTAGACATGCAGTTAGGTACCCAAGTAATAGGTAGGCCACCAGGGGCGACGAACATTGGGGACGAGCCGTGAACGGCGTGAGGGAAAGGATGTCCAGGGTGTCAGGGGTGCTCGAGGTGCAGGTACTATCACTATGATTACTATGAGCACTGTTAGTACTACTATGACTATCCCTGCCATCATTACTATCATTACTCCGATGACTATTTCTACTCTTGTTTCCATTATTATCATCATTAGTATGATTACTAGTAGTACTATCAGTACTACTATGACTATTATCACTGTCACTACTGTTATTTCTACGATGGTATATTACTATTATTACTACTGCTCCTGCTAAACTTAAAGCCTTAGCCGTGCTTGCAAGTGCCTCTGAGGAGCAGCCCAATGCCGTGATGGAGTCTCCCACCATATTGGCCGACAACGATCCGTGGTTTCGTCCAAGCTGACTGCCCACCCCCAAAGTAACATGCAAGCCTACACCAACCCTTGCATACCAGAAGCCGTCTTTCTAGGGTTCCTTTTGGGTTGCAATGTGAGTTTTGGGGGAAGCTACTTTGGGGTGGGGTTCTAATCATGTGGCATCACGCCGATGAGGTGCGGGTTGGCAGGTGAAGCTTCGTCGTTGGTTGAAACCGTGGGTCCCCGGTCTTTAAGAGCTCTCGGCAAACATTTATGGCGAATTTAAGGGTTGTTCTGTAAGGGTCCTTCTAAAGAAGGGACCATGGGCATGACATTTCTTTGAAAGGGTTTGTAAGCAAACCGGAACCCAACTTACGGCTGTTTTGGGGACAGGTATTTTGAACAGTATTCATTTTCTCGCAGCGGTTGTGGATGAAAGGGCCCTAACAGGTGGAACTAGAACATGGTGCAAGGACTTAAGAACCCCAGGTTCGAAATGAAAGGACTTGTTTTTCTAACTTCGGCGCAAAAAACCATCTACGGGACGTGTAAGGAACGTAAGGAAGGGCCAAGACTGGATGGCACACCTGCACTCGCACAGAAGCAAGTGCTGGGGTTTGGGAAGCCGCAATGACGTCATAATCAGGATCCCTCTACACTGTGTGAATGTGTGGAGCTGTACCTCCTTTCGATGAATTGCCGTTGAAAGAAGGATGACATGAGCACAAGCATGTACCTGGCAATGTCCTGGGCACTAGCTGGAAGAGTTTCAGGGTTGACCTGTTTGGCAACAGATGTTGTAGAGTTTGCGGTTTAAGGTTCTTCTCAAACCTCCATTTTATGAGGTTCAGCAATCCTCCGCACCAACTGAGTACTAATAGCTTTGATTCGGACACTGTAGGCTCCAGTACAGCGTGCTATTATATCCTCCTTTTTAGCATCTCTTTCCGTAAGAAGCATCTTATTTGGTTCAACCACAAAGGAAGTACTAATTACTCGGCTAGGGCTAGGGTTCAAGGCTTTCATTTCAAGACTGTCTAATGGTATGCGAAGCGTGGAAAGACGCGGCACGCACAATTTTGCTTAGCGCTGAACCCTCCACCCTCTTGGGCGGTCCCCATGGCAGATCCTCCTAGGCTCTTTAAGGTTTACGGTCGGTCTCTCTCTCTCTCTCTATGTACATAAATATATATCTAGATATATACATATATATGTATGTATTGCCCTATAGCTCCCAGTTTCCTAAATAGTAGGCTACTGAGGGTATATAGAACCCAGTTCCCATTATTTAAGTACCTGGAGCCCTAGGGATATACATATACATACTCCAGAGATGCTGAATCATGAAGCCTTTACCTACAGCCCCCAGGGTTTCGGGTTTATTTCATAATCAAATTTGAATACTCTCTACCTACTCGGACTGTCTCTTGCTACGGCTAGTACCACCTCGGCCACTCATGCCACTCCTAAACGCAAGGATGCAAGCCACGCCGGCACCAATGAAGGGCCAAGGCCGACAAATTGTTCGTTGAACTGTGGGTGGTGTTTGGATTAAGGGCTGGGGGGTTGTGAGGTTTTACGGTCGAGTTGCTGCTGTGGTGCTCTTGGAGCCGATCTATGCCAGTGCAAGATCTAGATAGAGGCCACCAGCTGGTCAAGGGCAGGAGTTTAGGGTTTAGGGTTTGAGATTATGGTTTAGGAGGAGGGAGAGTGGGATTGAGAGCATGTAGCCTATATACCTTCAACGGAGGGCACCTCATTTTTCTGGAAAAGGAAGAGATGCTTCAATACTTTAAGATGCGCATCAGTGCGTGCTACGTGGAGGTCTGCCATTTGCGCGGGTCTACAGGGCACACTTAGATTGATTGAAGGTCTGTATGCCGTAGCATAATCCCAGTTCTCCTTAAACCCAAACCCTAAACCCTAAACCCTTAAACCCTAAACCCTAAACCCTCTTCACGGAAACTAAATCCCTAAACCCTAACCCGAATCTTAGCCCTGAAGCGCTAAACAAGCTGTTCAGGCGCGACGCCGAAGTTCTAAGCCCGTCAGCTTGAAAATACCCACTGAACCCACATGAGTAGTGTTGTTTTTGGTGGTCGAACCTTGTAAGATTATATTCTTATATAAAATACTATACCCCAAAAGGAGGATATAATCTTGCTCTTTATTGGGTACCGTAGTATCCCCAAATAATATTCTACTCACATGGAACCCCATAGAGCACGCTCTAAAAGGACCGCAGTAGGTTGCTTTGCTTATTGATTCTGCTCCCCATGGATGGTTCCGTAAAGCATTGGAATGCCTTTGAGCTTCTGATGGTGCAAGTGCATCGCCCGGCAACATGCTCAGCCCGGTTGCAAAAAGGGTTTATGGTTCAGGGTTATTCAGGCAAAAGTTATTATCTGTATGCTTCTCTTCAGCAGTATCTGATTCCAAGACCATACATGAGCCCATGAGCCTGTGAACATCTGCCAGTAGTGAACTCCCTGGATACAACCCTCTGTGCGGGTGGATTTATTAATAGGCCTAGGGTTTATAGTCCCCTCTAAGTAGATAAGATATATCTAGTAGATAAGATATATCTTTGGGTATATTATAATAAGATCCCCATATACCCCATATTCTATCAACTTAAGGGGGACTACAGGGTTTAGCCCCCCCAATGCACGCCCAAGATCATCATACAGATTAACTGTACCTACACGCGCTCAACCAAACGTGGAAGCCCAGAAGGCAATCTACAAAGACTACGGTCTTACCCTCAACCCAAAGCCTTAAACCCTAGACCATACGGACTTCCATATGAGCTATAGTCTAAACTCAGGGATTATATAGGGGAGTTTAATAGGGTCTAGGAAGGGCGATACGAGAAGTTCAGACTACAGCCCTAAGCCCTAAACCCTAAACCTATGAAGGGGGATACTAGGAGTTCAGCCTACAGCTCATTTGTATGACCTCCATCCTCAGGCTTCAGATTGAAGGCGGAAGCATAGAGATAGACTTACTAGGGTTTGGGGTTTAGGGTTGAGGGTTTAGGGTTCAGAGTTTGGAGTTTAGGTTGTAAGGTAAGGAATGCATCCCCAACTGCAGTAGTAGTCCCTGTACAATCCTGAAAAAGTCAGGATTTTCCATCTTTTCCATTCTTTCATCTCCATTTTCCGCGATCAGCAAGCAGATAGGCTCTATATAATTGTCCCCTATTTCCTATAATGCCCCCCTGTTACCCCTATATAGTTGTCCGCTATTCCCTATAATACCCCCCCCATGTTACCCTTATATAGTCCTTATACCATGAAAGACACGCCTCAAGGTGCTCGTGAGGACTGCATTGGATTGCCAGCTGCCGCATTGGCAGCGAAACCCATTGGTGAAACTTGAGAGTTTGTAGGTTCAAGGTTTACGGTTTAGGGTTTGGGATGTGTAGTATTTCGAGGTAAATTTCAGCCAGGAAGCTCGTATAGCAGAGGCTTAGTATCCCAGTCAAGGTTGATAGTTTGGTGACGTTACGCAGCTCAGCCATCGGATTTCCACGCAAGATTGGGATGCTGTTTCAATGACAACACGTTTTGTTCTGTTCTGGAGCTTGCGATTGCCACACAGCTTCTCGTCTAGGCTTCGAGTCGCCAAACAGCCTTAATTACGAATCATGTGCAGTGTACATGGTGTGCCTGCCCCAAGAGCTCCAAAGGAGCTAGTTGACTCTTGGCTGCACACCCGCGCCAAAAACCTCTTCTTATGACTCTTGCCGCCACAACTCGCATGAGGACACGTGCAGAGAGAAGAACCTACCTAGTTGACAGGTGGCTTATGGCTCCAGGTGCCATTTTCCTGCTGCTTGGAGAGTATGTACTCGTGATGCGAGTCCTTCTGGAGGGGAGGTGGAGAGCCGAGCATACTTTGAGGGACCCTGGCAGGGAAGCGGACAAAGAACCTATCTAAAACGCTTTTTGGCACAAATCATATACCCAGACTTGATGAGTAAGCTGTCAGTGGGAGTTTCCAAGAGTAGGGATCCCCCTTGCTTCTGTACCCCCAAATCCCCAAACATACCAGAATCACCTGCTGAGGATCCCTGGGAAGGATCCCTGCTTCTTGGAACCCCCCTTCTTGCAGAACGGTTACTACTACTTGCTTAAGAACCCTAAAAAGATGAAAAAAACAAGAGATAATCCCTATATTACCGTTACAAGGAAGACTATTTGTATTTTTTTCTTAAGCAAATAGTAGGTCATCTAATGTCGAGGTCCCTCAAAGTACTGGAGCAGCCCAAGGCTCTTTCCAGGACAAATCTGTAATATAGAGCCGACCCTTGCCTCAGGTACCTTGGTTTTGGAGGTCTAGAAGGTTTAGAGCGAAGGTTTAGTCTTTAAGGCCCGAGTTGTGGGTATGATGGTTTATGAGGCTTAAGGTCACCCTGCGTGGGGAGAAGCAAGTAGGGCTTAGGGTTTAGGGTTTAGGGTCTCGGGTTTACCGGTATCTGGAGCACTACGCGAAAAGACATGGAGGATGACTAATTGGCTGCCTGGAGGGAGTTCAAAATGGATCGCTGGGTTTGGGGCATTTTCAGACATCAGGGTCCAAAGTTCACAGTTCAAAAGTATAGTCTCCCTTAAGTAGATAGAATCTGGATTTGGGATATACTATAGTAAGATCCCTACCTACCCCATGTTCTATCTACTGAAGTGGGACCATAACAGGTCATATTGGGATAATGGAAAAGAAAATGGAAACTACCATTTAGGGTTTAGGGTTTAGGCTATAGTCCCCCTTGAGTACATTGAATATGGGGTGTATGGAGATCTTAGTGTAATTAGTGTAATATACCCAAGGCCATACTCTATCTGTTGGGGGGGGACTATACATACTTGCAAGGCTATGAATGAAGCTTTTTCGAAGGCCCCATGAAACACCCCTGGCAGGGACCTCCACTATTCCGTTGCAAGAGCCATGTATCCACGGGTCCTTTGAGGGTCCTGCTTTGGGAAATTCTTATGTCGCAAGCCATGCTCTGTCTCAGAACTGCAGAGAGAGAGAGAGAGAGAGAGAGATGGTTGTGTTGCTCTCGCAGAGACAGGTTGGCGCGTTCTATTGCTGTTGGGGAGGGGGGGCAGTCACGGGAACTTAGTAAGTAAGTCAGTAATTGAGATATCCGTGGGGTGATTGTCAATATACCCTACCAGTCCCAGACAAGAACGCTGGACTAGGAAGTGTATCAGGCTGCGAACGCAGAATCGCACTGTTCAGCTTGGGTGCTTCTAACCGTATATGTTCATGTACACCCAACCAATCCTCATAGTGGCCAGGTGCAAACGCACATATGCCCCCTTGCAAAGATAGTAGTTTCCATTTTCTTTTCCATTCCTTCATCCCCACCCTCAATAGACCCCATATAACCCCTAAACCCTATAGTAGTTTCCATTTTCTTTTCCATTATCCCCGATAAAACCCCAAAAATCTGCACCTTCCCAGGTTCCAAGTTAGCTTAGGAGAAGGTAACAGCCAGGATTTTCAGGCATCGTTGTAAGAGCCGTGCCCAAGGTATATCAGCTATAGTCTAAGCTCCTTAAAGGGAGATTATATTGGGGATTTTATATCTAGAGGTTGCTAAGGGGGACACCCGGAGTTTGGACTATGGCTCATATTAATGTCGGCTTTGAGTTATGAACTAACCCTAAACGCACACCCTAAATCCCAAGCCCTAAACCCTTGATGCGGCATGATTGTCAAGTTCCTTGTCTGGTCGGCGACTTGGAACAGTTTCCAGAGCCCCAAGAGAGTCTGAGGCAGTAGTGCAGGGCAACTGCCAACCTCACCCCAAATAAGTGGGTTTTAGGGTTTTGGGTTTTGAGTTTTGGGTTTCAGGATTTAGGGTTCAGGATTCAGGGTTTAGGGTTTAGGGTTGTGGGGGACAAGGCATGCAGAGGCTTTCGAGTTATTGGCCAGGTGGGGGGAGGTCTTGAGTGGACCCTGGTATCTGGTATCGAGCCCCTTTGGTGTAGGGCTTGGGGCTTAGGGTTTAAGGGTTTAAGGGCCTAGAGCTTAGGTTTTCTTAGGGCGTTAGATGCCCAACCCTAAGCCCGCTATTACGCGAAATAGCTCCATATACAGGCCCCGAGAAGTGCTCCAGAGGTGAGCTTGCAACTGGATAGCTATTTGCTAGGTAGAGCATTTTAAAACATTTGCTGCCTGATGCCAAACGCTGCTAAATGTCCCCAACCTAGGCCCCGAACCTTAAAATACCAACTTTTGACCTACCTCTGGCTTGCAAGGAATGAGGGAATGGATCCCAAATCTAGTCTCTACATGATTCCCCAACAATGCAGTCTAGGGTTGAGGGTTAGTTTCCATTGTCTTTTCCAGTCCCTCACTCCCGGCTAAGCAGAGTTAAGGAAATCCTGTAAGCCTTCTACATCATCCCGGTTTCCATCTAATTTTCCAATTTTTGTCCATGTCTTTTCCGTTTGCTTCGCCATTGCTCCCCTAAACCCCATACATCCCTACAACCCCTACAAAGGGACCTGAGATTTCCATGTCATTTTCCCACTTTCTTTTCCACTTGACTCTTCATGATCCCCATAAACCCCTACATTGAAGGCAATGCCGGCCTTACCATGATGGCTCAACTTAGATGATGAAGGCCCACCGCCATCGAGTCGTGCTGTAGACTCGACAGTTGCGGGGGGCAGGGCTGAAGCCAGGGCCTGGAGACCATGTCCCCATCTATAGCAAAAGAAAGAGAGGGAGCTCTTTCGCCAGATCCTACCCTAAGAAGCAAACTGGGGCGGAGCTTAGTTGTGTCATCCTTCCATCTTCATGAGAGCAGCATGTGGCACATATCTTGTGTAGAACTGGAACGCAAGAAAGACGGCGCAAACTTTGCTCATGCATCTTTCAAACGAAGGCATTTTTTTTCGTAAGTGCTTTCCAGCTGCAGATTAGCCCGAACCCCTACAACCAACAAAACCTGACAGGCCTAGTAGACCACGGCTTTTAAGAATCCGTAGTTCAACCATTATCCGGCCACCACGCCAGCTTCTTGGAAGCAAGCACGCTGCTCAAGAGGCTGAACGCCCTGCTTCAGCTTTGCTAAGCACCCTGAGCCCTGAACCCAAGCCAGAATCCCATGAACCTGAGACAGTCTATCCATCGGTGGGGGGGGGCTAGGTCGGTCATCATGGCTTCCTGAGAGAAACCACTCGAATGTCACTACAACCTGCAAGAAGTCTGGTGGCAGCAGAGGCCAAAATGGACATAGATACAAAATGACTTGGACAATAGGGGGGTTGAGTTTAGGGTGTCACACAGACTCAGTGTACGAGGTTCAAGATCAGTTGCAAGGCGTTGTAGTCTTTGATATAACGAACCGGCACCCATTGATTGTATTGAAAACCATTTTTTGGGTGGCATTTTCGGATGTCTGAGTTCGAAACGCGCATCTCAACGACAGGAAGCCGCAACATTGATGAATATCAGCCTAGTGTCATGCTCGCGTTGCATTACAGGCAGTTGTAGAGCAGTCAAGATTCCGACCTTCGTCAAGACACTGCACGATAATAAGTAGACATGGCACGCCGCAGTACGGAGCCCTACTATTATGGGATATATTAGGGTTATATTGGGGTTATATTGGGATAATGGAAAAAATGGAAACAACAATAATGGGATATATTAAACTATGACAACCTCCTATCCGTGATCACCACAGCTTTAATACTGACATGGGTCAAGCCATTGGGAATTCCGGGTTAAGGGCTTAGGGATCCCTTTAACACCCTTAACATGCGTAAATGAGCTCTCATGTTGGCCGCCGTCAGCTGGGCCTGCAAGTGATGAAGTGAACAACCTCCACGATGCAGTGTTAGGAATTCGGGGCTCTAGATCTTCGGAATTATTGCTACAGTACGTCCATGCACCCCGATTTTAGTGACCCGAGCCCAAATTGTTGGACCTTATTCTAGTCATATGACAGTTATATAAGGTTCTCTCGGGTTGAGGTAAGTAAAACCCTCTCGTTCCTGCTCTAGCCCGGACCCGTGATTAATAAACCCCCTCTTTTCAATAGGGATTATAATAGGGATCCTAGTATTAAGGCCCTTAAAAGGAGGGGGTTCATTAATCAGGGTTTACATTAGCAAAGCATAGGTCCCGCGGGTGATGCGACCATGGCAAAGCATCCTCTTTGCAGTCGCTGCCTTTACTGCCCAGCTTGTCCTCTCAGAGGAGCGGCCTTGCATTGGGTCTAGGGTGTAGGGTTTAACATGGGAAAGTTAGAATGTGATTTGTTTGTACTTGGGGAATTTGGAACATGTTAACAGGATTATCTGCATTAGCCCAAATCATTTTGCAATCCAGGAATACGGATAGCAATTCGGGCTGCAGGGCCTCCAAATTTGGGTTAGCAACTATTTGTTGCGGGGGGGGGGGGGGNNTGTTCAGGCTGTTGAAGTCTGTTGAAGTCATCATTCGAAGTGCATTGGCCTGCGGGTCTAGGCCAAACGGTTGCTCCATGTAAGGTCAAAAAAGTCACCAGCATCACGTGGATGTTCTTTAGAAAAAAGGCTTGGGAGGACTGACTTACCTGTCCTGTCGGTAACCTGCACCACTTCTGCGTAAATAGTATAGAACCTAGGCCTAGGTGCAAGCGGCAGGTTACTTAACTTTGGAAAGAGTCATGTACCGGGCAACTACGAGGGGTGCTGTAGCCCACTCCAGCATCATGTGCCGTTCAGCGTTTCATGCTGGATCCGATGTAGCCAGGGTTTAGGCTTTAGAGTTTGCTGGTAGGGCCGGTAGTATTTACTGCACAGACAAAAGTCCCGGCAGACGTGAGAAAGACAACGGCCGTTCGAAGCGATGTGAGCCCTCGACCAAACGCGAAACTCATGCGAGCTGCCTCTGAGCTTAAACAGAAGAAGGGTTTATATGGGTTAGGGTTTAGGGTTAGGGTTTAGGGTTTAGGGTTTAGAGTTTAGGGTTTAGGAGACTGTGTCAAGATTTCTATCATTGCCCTGAGGGAAAACTTACATTGCCAGGTCCAGCTGGGGTGCCTTTACAGTATGCGCTGAGTCCGGGTTATTCGATTATCAGGCTTGTCCCCCACTGCCAACAGTCAATATAAATTGCAAGTATAATACACATCTCTTTCTCTCTCTCTCTCTCTCTCTCTCTCTCTCTCTCTTCACATATATGACTGCTACAGGGAGGGCCTAATTGCCCAACATCTTACGTAGTGTACCCCCTAGGCTAAGAGAGTCACGTCAAATCTTGCACCCGAAGCCCTGACCCTAAACCCTGTACTCTAAATCCCTGAAACCCTAAACCCTCAAACCTTAACCCCTAAAACCCTAAACCCTGAAACCCTAAACCCTACATAAAAACCGCACTTCCCGTGTGCAGGAGCTGGCACTTGTTCGCACCTATGCCAGTAACTTCGAGGTTTACGAGTTGGAGAGCTCTCTCCGGTTACCCGTTGCAAGAAGGGCCAAGGGCTTCGGCTTTTAGAGTTTTAGGGTTTAGGGTTTTAGGGTTTCGGGTTCCGGGTCTAGGGTTTCATGGGCATCGGGCTGCGTATCATGGCCCTCAGCCTTCAAACCACAAGGGATAGTGGTAATTTTTATGCAGTCTTTATAAATGATTATTATATCACAAGTACTGGGTCGGAGCCCAACTTTACATGTATATATATATGTGTGTGTATATACAGTTGCATTCATATGCATAGTTTATGTAGATACATTTCTTTATCTAGCAGAGCGCTTGAGGTCTGTGATTTATCACATCATGGGATGGTTGCCCTGCCCATGCCTGAGAAGGTCTTTAAGTAGATAGAATATAGGGGTTCTAGGGATTATATAGGGATAATGGAAAAGACAATGGAAACTACTAGAATGGGTTATATAGTGTTTAGGGTTTAAGTGGGATGCTTGCAGTCAATTCTGGCTTGTCCTCCAGCAAAATTGATGAATTGGAGGGTCTTGCTTTGGCGCTATAACGACGACCCTTGTCGGTAGCCTTGCATACATTGATGCAAAGACCCCTGCACTATCAACCGTATGTTAAGTCTAGGGCTCTCCTGGTATTCGAACAGGACGAAAGCTAGTATTAGGATAGTTATTAGAGTTGAAACTACTAGTTTTACTACTGCTCTTACCAGTACTCGCGTCATGATTATTCGGTTCTTCACCTTCTTTTGCGTGCGAGGCTCTGGAATGACGTTCTCCCATGCGCCTGGGCAGCAATTAGCAGAATCCTTTGACGCCAGGCAGTGAGCCCTCCCCCCCGTACTGAACTCCCATTCTGTGCGCTTCACTGCTTGTGAAGGGGACTTGCGGCTTCAGACATCCACTTAGACCTATTCTCTAAGGCTTGGCAATCCCCTCCTCCTAATAAAAAAAAAACCCTCAATTGAATATTCCCGCTGTGATGCACTGCAGTGTATATATATATATACATCTTGGGAATATTTGATATTAGGGGTGTCCCTAAAATCCTAAACCCGGGTGGGGATTGCTTTCCCTTTGCGCGGATATTCCTAGGCTGTCAAAATTCCTCTATCGCTTGGAGTCTCTGGTAGTTGTGTTTAGGGTTTAGGGTTCAGGGGTCTGCTGTCTAATCCTACGACCCTGAATATGAGAGGTACCCCCAAAAGCGGAAATACTTTCAACAACTCTGCATCTGAAGCCTCATTGGGTTTAGCATGAAGCAGCTTTCAGGAGGGGCGTAGTCCTTCTAAGCCACTCCAACGAGAGCTCCGTGTTATTAGAGAGATATGACAGTCTCATCTCAGATGTTGGTAGACTGGAACCTTACAAAAGTGGCCACCTGTCAGCGATGCTATGTCAGGTATGGATGGAGTAGCTTTGCACCCTGGACACAAGCCACAAAGCATTATTCGCAAATGGTTTTCTTAGGGGTACTTATAGGAAGGCGACGTATGTATCCTCGCACGGTAGCCCCATAGCATCTTCCTGAGACAATGGTCGGTAGGGCCCCCGCGTTTTTAGGGATTGCATACTGTGGATGCGGGTAAACAAAAAACGAAATATTTCCGAAGTAGCAGCATCAACTTTTTCAGGGCAGTGTGAAGAACCTAAACCCCAAAACGCATGTGTCGAACCCCTATACCCTATACATACTCAAACACCCCAAGAACGGACGTCAGTGTGCCTTTTTGCCAGGAACGCTCATACATTCTTGACCACGCCTGAAGTAGAGTAGAGTGTAGAGTTTGGGGTTTTAGGGTGTTATGATTAGTGTTTGGGGTTGAGTCATCCAAGCAGCCCCACAAAACCTTTCATGGCTTCCCCATACTACCCCCCCTAGGTGCTCAGTTAACCAAGGTTATCTCAGGGATTACTTTGGGGGCTAAACCAAGGCACATGCGCACTTCCTCTAAGTGACCCGCGCGAGCGTTTGCAAAATGCCCATGGTGATCCGCGACAGTATCCCCAGTTCGCGCGCAACCCCTAACTGCTCCTGACTTCTACGACCTGGCTAGGTTGGCGTGCTGGTCCCACTAAGGTAACCCTAGGGTTTGTGGTTTAGGGTTTGTGGCTTCATAGATCATGCCCGTTTACGCGGCAAACGGGAACGTCTTTGCAAATGTTTGGACAGCAGGTCACAGATTGCGCCTTTTCCAGATGCGCACCCAGTACAGTACAGGATTGATTCCAAAAAAAACATACTGGGGGTTAGTAGAGAAGAAGGGCATATCCTGTACCAAGGGGTTATATGGGGAGTATCTTCCCTCATTCCCTACTAAACACGTGTAAGCAAACTTGCTTTGACCAGATCCTCCCCTCTTCCTACGCCCACTAAAGACTCAGGCAGGAAAAGGGTTCAGGGTTTAGGGACCTAAAACCCTCTTAAAATGTTGTTAGAAACATTACTCGGGCTTCGGAATATACCTACCTAGACTACAACCAAGCAGTGCCCAGAAACATGGCTGGGACCTTAGACCCTAAACCTCAAACCCAGACCCTGAACCCCTTAACCCTAACCCTAAGCCCTAAACCCTAGTCTAATTTGAACCCCTGAGGTGACATGAAGCCTTCTGTTCCGGTCGACTTAATTCTGGTGGCAACCTCAGAGCTCAGCTTCGTTCTCCTAGGCCTTAGGATTTTCTAGTCTTCGCTGCAGTTGCACTCCAAGGAACTATAAAAAATAGTGTTTGGAATATTCATATAATATAGGTCGAGAGGGATAAGGGTTGGCAGTTCGTGGTTAAGGTTTGGGTTTTAGGGCTTAGGATGTTTTCAATTTTGGGGCCTTTCGCCTTGGGTAGTCACCTTTTCGGGGGATGGCATGCCCAAAAGCCTGTTTCACAATCAGCGAACACCTTTCTGCGGGTTGCCGCAGTGAGGGTGTTTGCATACCAGGGTGCTGTTTTGTTGTTTGTTCTTGCGGGATGGTGCGTCGGCGTGTACGCTGAACCAAGTACCCTAAACCCTAAAACCCCAAACCCTAAATAAACGCTGTACCCTAAGCCCGAAAAGCCTGAACCCTATACCCTGAGCCCTAGAGCCCAAAAAGCCTAAACGCTGTACCCTAAGCCCTAGACCCCAATAGCCTAAACCCTGTACCCGAAACCCTGAGCCATGTATTTGTCACAATGGTCTTTCAATGGCACATGGGATCCCGGGATCCTTGAACTCAGAGCTGTTGAGCTCTCACAATATAGGCGGTTTGCCAAAATGAGGGGTGCCTTCTTGAAGGGTTTTGGGTTTAGGGCGACAGTATTTTGAAACCTTAACTTGTAGCTAAGTCCGTGCTCAAGTCGTTGGTGCTGGCCTACTTATTCTGCCTGATGCTACTTCTCACTAGGCGCCAGTACCGGTAGGTATTAAGGGAAATGCATTTGCATCATCAATTCGAAACGATGGTATTTGGGGTTCTATATTGGGGCCCCCACGTAGGGGAACTATCATATCCAGAGAGTCGTATGATGTCGCAAGGTCTAACCCTGAACCTTTTCTGGCCTCGGCTTTGCCAGACAAGTATGACCCTGCCCTTTTGAACAGGAGGTTCTGCTCCTTCCCTCATGCTGATGCTAAACACCCTGCATCCCCCATATCAGAAATTTCTCAGAAGAGACCCTATACATGAAGGAGCATATTCAAAATATTAGGGTGGCGCCACAGTGGGTGGGGGGTTAATGTGAACATGGTCTTACTTCGCCTGGCATCTTTCATGTTGGTGTTCAGCATGTCAGGGCTATTTGAGGCTTAGGGCTTTGATTGGCAAGTTCATGAAAAAAACAACTTGCTTGCTGTTGAGCCAAGACACGGTCCCTCACGCGGTTTAGGGCTTAGGGGTTTAGGGTTTAGGTCTATCAAACCTAGCTTCTTTTTCATAGATGACCATGGGGCAGGGCCCAAAGTGCCATTCTTGACAGGATTACAGCCTCGGCCCTAAACCTGATGGTTGGAACCGGTGTATCCTAATCTGGCCTGCAGTTAGTGAACTTAACTTTAGCTACTCTAGTGGGAAAGCCATTTTCATTACTGTACATACCCAGTATGGTAACTTAATTCAAGTTCCCTAAACTGGGTTGCTGTTGAGGAACTTAACTTAAGTTACCATAATGGGTATATATAGTAAATAATCGGGTTTCCCCAATATAGTGACTTAATTTAAGTTCCTTAGCAGCAACCCAGTAAAAGCAACCCAGTAGTGTGTGTCATGTCTATAGGCAGCCCTAAGCCGTAAACTCTTTCAGGGGTGACATTATACTGGGGTAAATAAATTATATATTGGGGTTATATAGGGATAATGGATAATAAAATGGAAGCTACTACAATGGGGTTACCTAGGGTTTAGGGTTTAGGGTCGGGGTTATAAGGGATACTCGAAAAAAGACAATGGGAACTACTACAGCATATTGGGGCTATATAGAGAGAATGAAAAATGTGAACTACTATAGTACATTTGCGTTGTATAGTGGTGTATCCTGATCTGCAGTGTTTGAGGTCTACAGCCAGTCCTTCGACAGCAACCCTCACGCACTGCGACCTGCTAGGTGTTAGAGGGTTCGGAGGTTGGGGTTTAGGGTTTAGGGCAATTTAAGGGGTTCCGCGTTCAGGGCTTACGGTTGAGGATTCTGGGTTGAGGGTTCAGGCCCCTTTCGTAACCCCAGGAGAACTGATCTGTTTCAGGAATGGTTTTTCAGAAGGTCTGTAGAGGTCCTCTTGGACATGGGAGTTTCCCAAAATAAGGGGCCCCTTTGTCCTCCAAAGATCTTCAAAGGGATGATATGTGGATATAGAGGGGGCTATATTTATTCAAGTACTTTGAAGGGAGTATATGGAGATATAGATGCGGTTATACAGCGGGTAGGAATTAGGGTTGCCCAAGATTGGGGGGTCGGGTCCCCATAGTGGCTATAGCGCGTGTGGGTCTATATGGGAGAGCCTTCTTCATTTCATGGAAATTACCACATGTTTAGGTTGGGTACTGCCCACACGCGAAAACAGGCCCGCAATATTCTTGGTGCAGGAAGATTTAGAGCTCTCATTGACTGCTATAGACTTGGGGCAGGAAGGTTGCTACAAATTCCAATTTTACCAATGTCCCATTTGATTTTCCATTTCAGATATCCCTTAAACCCTGTAAAGGGAGCAACATGTAGGCTGTGGAATAGCTGAGTACCCTAAACCCTTAGCCTGGAACCCTTAACCGTGGTTCGGGCCATGAGGTTCAGCGCGCTAGGTAGCTTGGATACGGCATTTGTGGCAGAATGCACGAAGTAAGGTTGATGCATGAGACCCTGCACGACCGAAAGTATACCATGCTGCCGTACAAGGGACAAGCCATTTAGGGTCATGCACTGTCCATGAACAGTAGTGAAGAGTAACAGGAAACTGCAGGTAGAAAGCCGCCAAGAAAGGGCCGGTCACCAGCTCGTCTAGGAATCCCTTGCTGTTGTAGAAACATTCTACTGATGATGATGGAATCCCGTGCCACCTTATGTACCCTACATTCTGAAATTACAGCGGCTGAAGGGCCATAAGTGTTGCCAAATGTCTTCCATCAACGATATGCGTACGGCTCTGCTGCGTACCTCCCCTGTTGAAGCTTGAAAGCCCAAGCCCAAACTGGTCCTAATTGCTAAGGACTGTCGCGTGCCATGGCGTTTTTGGCAGGGAAATTTGTGGGTTTTCTCCAGGGACCCTAGAAATATAGTGGGATTTGAAAGGGGTCCGCATGAGGGAGCAAAAAGGGCTCACTTTGGAAGCTCCTACGCTAAACTCCCACAGGGTCCATGTAGGTATCTAGTATAAACTTTGGCCCTAAAGTAGGTATATGGGAACCCCTTTGGGCCCGAAGTATATACTATATACCTACATGGCCTTTGGGTTCTAAACCCTGGGAGATTTTCTCCGAATAATCCAGATGAAGTCCTTGAGAGTGAAACCTCCAGATGCATGGAGGGTCAGGGAGACCTGGTAATTCCCATGAAGTACAGTTGAGCCGAAACATGACCAAACATGATAACTCCGGTTATCCCCATCCCTAACTCACTTCCTACTACCTCTACCCAACCCTCCAAATACCCCTTGCAACGAAAAAAGCAAGAAAATCCGTATAATTTGCTTTCGGAGAGGGTTGGCTTCAGCAAGCATGGCCTCAGTATATAAGAGCCCCAATACTTACCCTACCATAATCATACAGTGGTTTCCATTTTCTGTTCCAGTATCCCTTCATGGCCCCTATAAGCAAGCATGGCTTCAGGTTCACGGTCACGTAGTGAGCTACACCAAGGTTGCAAGGTAGCGGTAGGATTTCACAGAAATGTTGGATGTAGAGTATTTGGCTATATATATATATAAATACAGTTTTCCCCTATCTATGGACGTCGACAACTTGCCCTCATCCAGTAAAGTACGACCCTCATGCTGGATCTCGTATAGAAAAAATCAGTAGCACAGACACCTGTGTTGGTCTCCCTCCTTTTGGAACTCTTTCTTGTACGCCTCTGTGCCAGGGGTATGTTGAGTCCGACACTGGCCTAAACTTGTTCTAGGGTTTAGGGTTTTAGGGTTGGGGGTTTAGGCCCTATATACCTGCAATGGGGTGCATGTTATTGATATTGCACCAACACAGAGCTCACAAGTGCCCGAAGCAACCAAAAGTGTTTGACAAACCGGTACTCAAAGGCCACACCGCCCAAATGTCAAACACATCCCATCACACAGATCCCCATAAGGGTGAATATTTGACAATGGGGGCAGGTCATTTTTGAATAGGGGCCAGGGGTTTACTGTTTATACGGTATAGACAAAGAATGTTAAACACCCCCTTCCCCATTCTCTAATGTGAACTAATTTTTACTATTCAAAACAGTAGTCAGTATATTTACATACGCGTACACATTTTGTTTATGTATAGACATATCGATATGGACCCCGAAGCCCTCGATATGTATATCAAATGGGAACTAAACCATAATCTTCTGCCCAGCCGGGCACCAGGTCACCCCAAGTAAGCATTCCGTACTAAACTAGGTTTTAGGGTTCAGGGTCTAGGGATCCAGTGTTTAGGCTTGGGATCAGGGTTTGGGGTGTAGGTGGACATACTTCGGGGTGCCGTGCCGTGCTATCTCTAGTAGAGTAGTTATAAGATGCTATAGGATATTGCGTGGTCATAACCCCTACTAGTCCTTTAGACCACGATGTAGTCCTAGATTCCATTTCATCTTCCATGCTCGTTTCCAGTTGCTTCTCCATTGCACCGCTGAGTTCTTCTATAAATTGGGTGTTTCTCCACAAGCCCTAAACCCAAAACCCTAAACCCTAGACCTTCAAACTTTGGACGAAGAATCTACTGGCAGCCGTGACGCCGGCAAAACATCCGAAAGGACTTACCATCCCCAGACCCCCCAGTAACAATAATCATAGTAACACGAGTAGCAATAATCATAATAGTAATAATCATAGTAACCATAGTAACAGTAACAATCATAGTAGCCATCAAAATAGCATTATTAATGATAGTAATACCAAGAAAAGCATTAGTGTGTCCAGAATTGTGCGCAACTTCATGGCCCATGAGGCCAGCGTACGTTCTGCTTACAGTTCAGGGGCAGGCATGTGAACCCCACAGCTTTCCGGTGCTCAGGAATAACATTGCCGACAACTTCTCTGCCGGTAATGACGCTGACCTCAGCATACAGCCGTTTTGGAGTATGCGCGATACCTTAAACCCTAAACCCAGTTACCCTAAACCCTAAAAGCATGTAAAGTAGTAGCCCTAAAACCAAAATTAAAGCCATAATGTTGACTTGTTATTCAGAACTACCCCTACATGTATCAAATCCCGAGCCCGGAACACAAGTATAATTCCTCCACAATTATAATATCCACCTAACGTGTTATTTTTTCGGGACAACGATTTTAATTAGATTTCAATCAACTCTACATAGGCTTTCAAACGTACATTTCTGGCATTATTATTCCGGAGCTCTCCCGGGACGGAGATAGATCAATCGAGGGGGGGGGGGT
>CAJNIZ010016202.1:626-58373 GCA_905231905.1 Symbiodinium pilosum
CATGGAATGCCATGTTCCTTCACACACCCCAAAAAGGGATGGATGGAAGTCACAAAGTTTGGGAAAATGAAAAACTCAAGCTGCCCTGAAGCCACTCTATGGCTCAGGGGTGGAGCGCCCTTCCCTACTCATAGCCTTCCGCTTCTTGGCTGAGATGAACGCACCGTCCATCCTGAGAGTCCAGGTCCCAGTCACCAAGAAGTTCTTGATGACATCTTGCTTAGAGCTCTTCGTCAAGCCGTCAGCCAACTGCCGGTCAGAGTCGCACCACAGGACCAAGGTTCCTTGTTCTGCGATGTGCTGTTGAAGCGCTGCCAGCTCCAGCGCGGAGTACTTGTCCTTAATCCCCACGGAAGCAGACAACACGGCATCCCGGTCCAAGACGTCATACACGGCCTTGGCGTCAATGACCATGGACGCGGGGACTGTCCTCACCGCCGCTGCCGGGTTCGCCAGATCAATCTCCTTGCCCAGCAGCTCGCACCATGTCAGCCTCGCAAGCATCATCTCCTGCTCCAGGTCCGCAAGGCTCTGAACTTCTGCAGACAAACTTGAACGAGCGACCCGGTTCAGCTTCGAGGACTTCCACCCTAAGGGGTTCAGCTTCCCGGTCCCTTTGGCAAAGTCCTCCGGATGCATGAAGCCAAAAAGGTGGCCCCCAGTAGAAGAGCCGTCAGGCCGATTCGCCAACGAAGCGTCACTGTAGCCGACCATCATCAAGCGCTCCGGATGCTCGCAGTTAAGCTGCTGCACCCGCACACTGACATGTCGAGAGGCGTAGATTTCTCTCACGAGCTTGTTCACTTGCTCCACTGCCGAGCAGTGCTTCGTGGCCAGGAAGCTCTGAAGATAGCTCAGCTTCGCAGCATGTTGTGGTCCAGACTGCGTGACACGCCACTGGGCTGACCCTAGGATAGCCCTGGCTTGGCTGACCTCCTTGTCGGACAACGGCATCTCCTCACCCTTTTTCCGGGAAGGCATCTGACTCAAGTTTCCACAGAACTCCGAGTGGTCCAACATCACAGAGTCATCCGAGAACTGCTGGTGCCTCAGCCCGCAGTGCAGGAAGTTCTCCGCTTCCCACAAAGCCCACTTGTAGGATGAATGGAGGTCATGGAGGAAAGTTGTCCAAGTAGCCGAGCCCTCATCTCCGGAAAAAAGCACATCATCAACATGCACTCCGAGAAGTCCACTGACCTGGCCCTCCGTGCCTTGCACGGTCCAGAGGCAAGGGTCAGTCTTGCTCTGCTGAGCTCCCAGCTTCCGCAATGTAGTTGCGAAGTCATCGAACCATTCCCGTGGAGCGGACGTGAGTCCGTAGGCGGATCCGAGAAGTTTGATCATCTGACCCTCGCTCAGCTTCATGGCCTCCGCAAGCTCTGGCAAGGGCTTCGCGTACAGGGGATGAAGTCTTTCTGGGTTTGGCTTGAAGAAAAGCCGTCTTGACATCTCCAGCCAAGATCTTCCACCTTCTTGCCGTGGCCATGTTCAACAGCAGCATCTTGCTCAACCTGGACATTGCCGGACTGGATGCGGTCCTCTCCAAAAGGGACGGGTCAGAGAACCCCAAGACCACAATTCTCGCTTTTGCTTTTGCCTTCCCTTTCTCAGTGGGCTCCTCGCCGGCTGCCTTGAAGGTGTATAACCATCTCATCCTCACGCACTGCTCCTCAGTGATGGAGGGACATGCTGCCTTCGCCACCTTATCACCCAACCAGGACTCAATCTCAGCGGTCTTAGCAGCGTTCATGGCCAGCTTCTGCTTCTCGTTGAGCTTATGATAGGCAACCTCCACGCCTTTCTGCACATTCTTGACCATGAACTTCGAAGGGTCCTTAAGGATCTTCTTCCAGGCCTTAGGGTCTTCGGGAATCTCCAAGGTAACCGAAAACAGCACGCTGGAGAAGTCTTCTTTCACCCACAACGCAGAGGCTTCACGTTGAACATGCCATGGTCTATCACTTCGCTCATGAGAAGCTCGCTGCTCTTGAAAGGTGACGGGTCCACGTTGTCCAGAGGGCAGGTAAGTCACATCGTCGAGCAGGCGATCGATGTCCAACTCATCCTCTTCCGCCGGAGGTGGTGGTCGCTTCAGTCTATCTTCCTGATCAGGGACCATCTCCTCATCGGACGGGGCATCACGAACATGTTGAGGAGTGGCTGTTGGCACTGTCCTTCGACGGGAAGGTCCAGGAGCTTCTTTGTTCTCCCGTGCCTTGTTCTTCACCCGCGAGGATCTTCCCCAAGTCCGCCTTTTTGCTCGAGTCTCATCATCATAGGCCCCTTTCTGAAGCAACGATGTCAAAGACGAAAAGGTCCAGGGGAAGGTTGTCACCGACGTAGCGTTACTCACCAACCTTTCCGACTCTGAAGCGTGACGGACCTGGCTGGCGTGGAACTTTTTCAACCGTCCAGCAGCAATCGCCCACAACATCGCAGAAGGTCTTCGGGAGCTTCCATCTATCTTGGTTTCACAAGCGAGGACACGAGCAGGGCCATACCAGCGCGCAGTTCGCAACCTTGGGTAGTCGAGCATGCTGTTTGCTGGAAGATCTGCAGGATGCTGGAGCCTTCGAGAAAAAATCAAATCTCCCAGGGAGGTACTGCGTGTACTCGCTTGTCCTGGAGTTCTTCGCTCGAGTGGCTTGCTCTCGCGCACGATGCTCAAGGAAGGCCTTCTCCGCATCCTTTCGGACTTGCCAAGTAGATGAGGAGGATCTGTCGATGGAGATCTCGTCGTTGTTCGAGTCCAACAAGCGACCTCCAGCGACCAATCTCTCCCCAATGCCCACTGTAGCGGAGAAAATCCGTGCACTCTTGCCAACGAGTTGTGGGCCGCAATCATCGCAACAGCTGCGTGCTTGGCGTCCACAGGAGATCCCCTGAGGAATGCCTCCGCTTTAAGGCGCAAACTTCCGATTGCCCTTTCGGCTTGAGCAATGGTTTCGTGATGCTCAGCCGGCGCCGGCACCAAGTCGACCCCATGCTCCTGGAAGTACTCACGCAACTTCTTGGACCGATGAGCTCCCTCTAAGTCCATCTTCACGGTCTCTGGGTAGCCGAAGTATTGGATCCAAGCCTCTTGGATGGTGTCGATGATCTCCTGCCCTGTTGCATTCCTGCTCTGGTCGTCTGGGATGCGGAACAGTTCTCGAATCACAGCATAGCCGCTGGCCTCATCCACAAGGAGCACAAAGTGGTGCAACAGTCCATTGAACTTCATGTCCCATCCATCCACCTGCAAGCACGACCATAGCCGTTCTGAGCGTTCCAGGTTGACTGCGGGGCTTGGCATCTTGATGCGGCCTTCCAAACACTCATCGCACTCCAACTTAGAAGCGGCAGCGATGACCAGAGGGTCTGCATTACGTGATTGAAGGTTCTTGACAAGCAGCCGATTGGACGGGTGGCCAAATCGTCGATGAAGTTTCTTCACATCCTCCATTAACTTCTGAAGTTTAGGTGGCTCCAAGGTCTCCAGCACAGAAGTGTCAATAGGGAAGATCTCACCATCCTCAGCCCACATCAGATCTCCATGAGGTCTGGAAATTGTCCTTGCTAACCACGTCCATATGGATTCAGAAGCCCCAGAGGTGGTAGTAGAGAAGGTATTCTGACTGGCAGCACGGTTCTGGTCTAACTCTGCTGTGACCTGAAAGAAGCCCTCAGAGGTGGTAGTAGAGAAGGTATTCTGAATGGCAGCGCTGGTGCTGGTTACCTTCACGGTTTCGTTGCCAAGCATCAAAGGTCCACTCGACCTGGCCTTCCAGAAGGCCATCACCTCTGGAAGGTGCCACACAGATGAGGAAGGGTGTGTCAGCCAGATCACCTCCTGCCCGTTATCCGCCGCCTGTCGCGAAAGAAGAAGCAAGTGGCGGACCACCTTCTGGAACTTTTTGATCTTGCTACTCGCCTTCTCGTCCATGTCCACAGTGGTCCGTGCTGGCGGCGGTCCTTGAGGCACATTGCAGACTAACCAGCGAGGGCGTAAGAGCTCCAACTGAGACAGAGCTGTCTTGTATCCTTTGTGAGTGGTAAAATCACACCCCTTCCGAAAACCCAAGACGGCTGAGGAAAGGCCTCTCTGCTCAAAGTCGTGGTGGTAGGAGTCGACAGCTAGCCACGGGTCACAGAGCATAGCCACATCCAAGCGGGCAACCGGTGGGTACACACTGGATCTCCTCCAAGGCGTCCACAGCCTTCTTGAGGGGGCGCAGGATGCACTCACAGTCCTCAGCAGACAGGGCATTCTCAGTCAGGACCATCGCCTCCTCATCATCCTCCTGGGTTGCCTCTCCGACCAAGCTCACTTGGGCCGAAGACGAAGGGAGTCCAAACCCACAACGTCGTAGAAGCAGAGCATCTGCTTTTGGAAGAGAATCCCCACTCCTAGGGGTGAAGGCCGTGACCACATAGCGGTTTCCTGTCCACGGGAGTGAGCAATGATATCTTTTCGGTGACACCTTCACCGGACGATGGCGTGTGCTCATACTCACTCCAGGGACCTTCAAGCCGTTTGGCTTCGCTCTCCAGACCAGAGGTAGTCCGGGATCAGGGTCTTCCTCTCGAAGCTCCATCCATAGGGCACCATTTTGGAAAGTACCGTACGTGCACGTGTAGTTGTCAGAAGAGGCCAAGTTATGCACATCCATGCGCATCTCCGACTTGATGTTACATGACACTGACACAGAAGTCCATGTCGGACTCTCTTGAGGAAACCATTGAGCAACACAGGCATTCACGTAACGACAAACCTGAGGATATTGGCTTGTGGCTCGGGTGATGCCGCTCATGGGTCCATGAACATAGAATCCAAAAGTCATCACAAAAGAGCCCTGCTTGATGTCCTTCCACAAGCCGCGATGAGGCTGGGGTCGAGAAGCCACCATCATGTTCAGGAGCATCTCCAAGGAGCCATGATCAAGCCTGCGATGGTGCAACAACTCCTCAGCCAGCTGCTCCACTGCTTGGCCATTGACCAGCTTCACACGGTAGCTCGCACCCTCATCATTCAGGATCGCGTTGAGTACTCCAGGTTCTCTGCTGAGGTCTCGTTGGCCCGAGCTGCTTTCCTGCCCGGGTGTGACGCCATCTCCTCCTGCGTGTCCGGTATGACCACCACTGGGCTGGGATTGCTGTTCGGAGTAGTTGCTGTCTCGTTGGGCGGAGTCGGCCGAGGTGGTGGAGAGTCGCCATTGGCCAAGGTCGTCGGAGTCGTGGCAGCCACTGTTGACGAAGGGGGTGCTCCCTTGGCCTTGGCTGATCCTTGGGCCTGGCTCCCGGAGCTTTCGCCTCTCTCATCTTGCGAAGGTGTTCGGCTCGTCGAAGCGCAGAGTTCTCTGCCGCAAGGAGGCTGATCTCCCTGTTGGTGGGGTACTCCTCCGTCTGGGGATCCAGGTTCTGGTGCACCTCCTTGACATCGGCCGCCAGAGGTGCAGAGCGCCGGTAGATCCCGTGCTGTCCCTGACGAGGCACCTCTGTTAGGCGCAGCAAACACTTGGAGCACGCGGTCCAGGCGCCATACTGGTTGGCTCCGCTCGGAGATCCACGGTACGCTGGTGCTGGGGTATGATTCCCGAAGCACGGGGGGCCCGTTGTACGAGGGTCCCTCAAATCGGGCCCTTCGCCCCTCTCGGCCTCCAGAGGAGTAGCCACTCCGCCCTTCTTGGGCTTGGTCTTGCTCTTGGGAGCGGCCTTGGTTGACGGAGGAGGAGGCGCTGAACTTGCCATTGCCGCCGTCGGGGAGGTTGTCGAAGCATGCGCCATGAAGGGCAGCAAAAGTCAAGAGGGCCTTCAAGGTGCACATTCGAGCACTAGCCTGAGATCTCAATCGCTGCGGACCGCTTGGAGATGTCAACTTCAAACAAGACGCAGGCACAGAAGAACTGGACTCTTCCCCTGTCTTGGCATCGGATGCTGAGCTCTTGCTAGACACACACGCTGCACATGCTCTCACTTGCGGGTCTGCTGGCATACTTGAAGTAGCTCTTGAGGAATCAGCAACCATGAATGCAGTGAGAGTCTCATTTTCCTCGATCTCCGCTTGCAAGATCTCAGGGTGAAGATTCAACTCAGACCCTAGCTGGTCCAGGTGAACTCCTTGAGAAAGCCAATCCTGAGTCAGACTGAGGAGCAAATGCCCGGTTCGGCTTCGCCTCAGACCGATGGCCAAACAGGGATTCACAGCAGCAAAGACGACCAGGCAACGGTCAAAGTCAATGATCGCCTTCAACCTTCGCAGTGTTTTCATCCCCAACAACACAGGAACGCCCTCGACGTCCAAAGTGAACATCCCTAACTGAATCTTTCTCTCCCCCAGCATCTGGTCCAACAACACATACGAGGACGCATAGGCATGCTCACCGTTGCCAAACTTAAACCGTTTCACCGGCTCCTGAGTCACTTCCAAACCCACGGGCTTTCCGTCACGAGCTTCCTTGAGCTTCACCAAAGCCTCTAATGCGGGCAAGCTGCACACCGTCTCGGTGGCTCCACTGTCAATGACTGCATAGCCGGAGAGCTCCTCGTCTGGCACCGGCAGCTCCGTGTCACCCAGGTTCTGGAAGCATTGGCCCTCCTCTGGGATCTCTTCCACGGTGTAGACCACAGCATCGACGAAGTTGATGTGGCCTCCTTTCTTACTCTTGGCCCCTTTCCCGGACGCCCTCTTCGGGCAGCTCCGGAAATCATGCCCCTTGTCTCCGCAAATGAAGCAACCGGTGTAGGAGGGATCTCCAACAGCAGCGCCAAGGAACCCTTCTGACAAGAAAGTAGGGCTCGATGATGAAGAGGCAGCTTTGGAGAGGGGAGAACGGATAGAAGCCTCTCGAGAGATTTCTTGCCTTGACAGCCTGCCTGGCTTGGACGAAACTCCGCATCTTTTGCTCGGCCACTGCGAAGGCTTCATCCACCTCCTTCTGCTCCTCTGGAGTGAGGTCTGAGACGTCTGGCTCATCGTTCCACCAGGCATCTTCCTGCCAGCCTTCATGCCATCCATCTGGACTGTCCAGCGAGGACCACCACGAAGTCTGAAGGGACTCTTGCTCAGTCCATCCATCCCCAGAGGTCCACATAGCCGAAGGATCACAGTAGGCCTGCTGTGGCAGCCGCTCTCCAACATAGAGAGTCTCTCCCCCATCCACCAGGTCATCCAGCTCTGACGCTTCGCCCATCAGAAGGGACCAGTGCCCAGCCTCTTCGACCCAGTAGGTTCTTCTTCGCGACGGATCTCTGCCACCTTTACCGTGTCCCTCGGTCTGAAGGAGCTCCTCCTCCATGCCGCGAAGAGCTCGTTCGATGGCATCCAGTTTGAGACTGTTGCCTGCCGCCGCCTGGACAGAAAGTCGTTGCTGACTCGTCAACCCTGCTCTCCTCAAGAGGAGCCATCCCAGGACCTCCGAAGGCAACACTTCAGGAAGCTGCTCATCGTGGGCTTCCCACAACTGGACATCCTCTAAGGCTTTTGCAGAGTCATCGAGTCCTTTCGGTTCTTCTTCTTGCGAGCACCGAGGTCCTCTTGAAGTTCCACTTCGTCGTCTCGAGGATCATCAGGTGGAGGACCAATTGTCACCTGATCATCTTCTTCGGCCGCCTGCACCTCAGCATGTGGCTCCTCTTCGGTGGCAAGGCTGGCTCGGCGAGCTGGAGAGGACGCCACCGAAGGTTCCGAAGATGATCGAACCCCATTCTTGCTCTTGTCCCCAGCCTTGGTGCGGACCTGCGACAACGCAACCTGGAGATGTCGATACTGAAGGCGAAGATGTGCCGCCCATGTTGCCATGCTCTGAGCAGGGGACCTCCGCAATCGCAGCATCAAGGCTTCAAGTCTCACTCCAATGTCAGGCACAGGAAGGCGGCCCAGTGACTCCTTCAAATACTGGAGTAAGTATATCACGCCGTCACGGCGACAGAGCTCACGATGGCTGAGGTCACCCGTGATAGCCCACGCACGGCCGGTGAGCTCGCTGACGATGCGAGGGGCAAGCAAATGACGCTTGCGTCGAAGCGTTTGTTCAAACGATAGCCTCACCGTTCTGCAAAAATCGTTCCACGTACTGGGCTCCCCGTCCCACGTACATCTCAGGGACGGGGTATCCCTGCTCTCCGGTGTCATAGTCCACGCGAACACCGAAGGACCTGAGCAGGTTGTCCAAGGAGTCCTTGTCGGAGCTGAGGCTCCGCCCCCAGGAAGAAGGCAAAGTAGGTGAAGCCACCCTCGAAGAATTAGACGTGGGAGTGCCCCAACGTTCCTGATTCGTAGGAGTCCCTTGGACCAGTAGCCTGCTCCGCTACCAATCTCAAGGTATCCCAGAATCCACAAGCAAAAACGTGCAAAGCTCGAACTCGCAGCACCTGTTTTCCTTGACCCTCACGGTCACACGATCCTGGGACCCGCAGACTCACCTTCGGTGACGATGATCCCTCAGGGAATCAGATGAAAGCGTAGCTACAAAAGCTTGAGGCAAAAGGCCAGCCTGCGGATCCAACAGCATAGCGTTCAAGTGCTCATGCTACCAAACTTTGGGAGTGAAATCCACTTCATGGAATGCCATGTTCCTTCACACCAGCCAACAGCAGGCCAGAAGCAAAATCGAAAAACGAAAGAAAAACATAAAGAGTAAGAAAGACCAAACAAACGGCAGTAGAGGCTAGGCTCTCGTACTGCCTGAGCGTGGCACCCGATCTTTTTCGGCCAGTTCTCCCAGCAGGTTCGCCTTCTCCTTGGCGAATTCCCCAGAACCCGCCTCCAACTCCTGCAAGGAGGCGCTGCAGGCCGGATCAGAGTACAGGGGTGGCAAGAGTCAGCACTGGACCTTGCACTTCTTTGAGAGGTCAAGTTTGGCCCGTTCCTCAAGCACCACCGAAGTGCTTTCTCCACATCAGCACGTTTGGCCAAGCATTTGCTGGCCCTGCTGAGGCAAGCGGCTAGATCTGTCTTGGTCTCGTGGAGCTCTTGCTCCTTGACTCGAAGCTCTGCCTGGGCATGTGCGAGGTCGCTGCGCACCTGCACAGGAATGCGCCGCGAAGCACAGCGATGCGCACCCTGCTTATTGGCATCCTGGGCCCACCATCCGACCTGCTCAAGCTCCTTTTCTGAAGCCTTCTGGAGTGTCTCGGAGCCTCCGATGAACAGCTGCAGTAGTGCTCAGTCGTTACTGAAAGTAGCACCAACATGAGCGGCTTTGCTGTGAATTCAGCAGCAGGTGCAAGTGAACAGCTTCGGCAAATCCAGCTTGAATTCGGGGATAGCCGCAAATAACCATGAACTGTTCAACTACCAACGGGCAGGTTTAGTTGCATCGACAAATGTAAGGTCACATCAACTGGGAGGTTTACCATCACTCGCTGCTGGGAGTAAAGTCGTATCGACCCCATGTGAAGTCACATCAAGCAGAGCATATTTTCACATGGCATCGATCCTCCAGTGCCCCTGTAGAAACCTGCTTCATTGTCGTGACTGGCGTGAACTGGGCAGCTGCCGCACTGCACAAAAAAGTGAGGTCCTGAGCCGTGGCCATTTGGTGCGATATGGACATCGCGATTTTGCCGTTGAAGCAAAAAACAAGTATCCATACTGCCCTTTCCTATGCATCAGTCATCCTGGCAGGTTTTTGATTGCGGATACTTTTCCGGCCAGCGCAAATGGAAATGGGTCTCCGACAAGGAAACTCGGGCCCACCGGCTTGCCTGCCATCGCCAAGAAAAGCACCCAGTGTGCCATGTTTAGCCCTGCAAACCGTCAGCACTGCTGGCTACAAAGTGGCTTGATCGGATTGCCCGTGTACTGTTCTGCAAACCTGCGTGCACGGCACGCGAAAAGATTTGTCCTCCCCAGCCCAAGCAATTCAGCTCCACTGTGTTTGCAAGGATTTTGCGACGGGCGAAAATCTCGAGGTTCAGCGGCAAGTGAGTCTAATTTCATGGAGCGCCCAAAAACGACACAGATCCGGGGATCGCGAAAATGAGCCCACAAGAGTCGAGAGCAGGATTCAAAAGCAACGACCGCTACGAGGAGCCACCGTAGGCGACTCAGTGCCGGCACGGCAGCACAAATGCCGAGTCCGCTTCCAAAGTATGAGGAAGCCTTCCAAAAGCCTAATGGGCTGAATACTGCGTCCATCCTATTGGAGCTTCAAATGCGCACAGGCCGTACTAAGCGCTCCAAAAATGTGGCAAAAGTCGGGGATATGCGAGGCTGTGAGGTAGTTGGGTGCTCCTATCAAGCATAAGAGGCCAACAACCGCGGAATATGGCAAGAGCACGATATTTTGCACGCTCCATGAGAAACGGCCGCATTCGCACATCACGCACGCGAGGGAAGGCTCTTTTGGCGGTACTCTCAGGGTTGACACACTGCTTAGGAATGAGAATTGCAATCTGCCTTCTTTCGTGTCTGATGAAGAGGTCCCGGACAAGCTTTCTGAGAACGTTTTCCCATAAAGCTACTGGGAACCATGAGACAATCACGCGAAATGTTGAAAGATGCGGTCCATCGATGTACAGCAGGTTTCCAGCCTGTCAATTTGTTACACTCTTGTGCCTTCGAGAAACATCTTCAGAACAAGCCCTTGCAGGCTGTATTGTCATTGACACACCGAGGGTACCTTCTTGAGGGTTAGTCCCTGTGCCGCTTTAATTCAATTATACTCACGTCTTATGTGAATCAACTAAGGAGAGCCAAGGCCCTGACGGCTCCAGGAGATTCAGGAGATTCTATCGCTGTGTACTTAGACTGGGCGTACTTGCCCTTCCCCCACCAACCCATCCCCAAATCAAGCCTCAACAATGAATCTGCTTGAAACTGAGTGCAGGATTGAGCAATGAGCATATGTGTTGTGAGAGACATGTTATGTGAGGATCATAATTAGTCCTAGTCGTCCAGATGCTGGGTATCCGGTTACGCCAGAATCATGCGCGCAGTGAGGCAGTGAATGCCCTCAGCAGAGCTAATCGCTGGAAAATCAATGTCAAAGTACGGTATCTCAAGTCAGCATACATAGAAGTGGCGCGCACGGAATTCCCGAAAGAAACTCAAATGTATTATGATGGACAAATTATGCGGCAGAAGAAGCACCTGGAAATGCACGGAAATACACATAAGTCACATAAGTAAAAGAATGAAAAAGTCATAAGCATACATGAGTTGAATTCCGAGAAATGAATGACGCGATGAGCAAAAACAAGCGGAGTGACAGGAGCTAAACCCGTCTCTCGGCAGCATTCAACAAATCGAGCTAAACAGAGGTAGAAGAGAATTAACTGGAATTAAGCTAAGCTAAATGAAAGAAGGAAGAAAACAGAATACAACCCAATGAAATGAAACAAAATGAACATTGCCAACAAATAACCCTCTATGAAGATACCCTGAGCAGGTAGAAGATATTGATGAAGTATCAGTAGTACACGAACAAGAAAAGCCTTTACTTCGAGCACCCCACCCTAAGGTTGGATTGTTGCGCAGCACTTGGACATATAGGGAGGAGCTTCTGCCTTCGTCAAAATTTAGATAAAGGGTTTCCGCTTACGCGTGAATATTTGAATTTATGTCGCCAACAGTTCTAGAAAATTCCGAACCAACAGCCAAGGTGCGTTTTCATGCTTGAGCCGCAATATTTCGAAGCGGTCTTTCGGTGGAAATATTGCGCGCCGATATGGTGCATGCAAAACTCTGAGCCTACATACTTGCGCCACCAATAGAGCGTCAATGTATTTCCAGTCTGTGCTCGTAAAGTTCAGTGTTTGAAAGCCCTCTCGCTACGAAAAATCTTGTGCTGATTCTGTGTACGAGCATATTCAACATGCTGTGGCCATATCACCCGCATCACATCTGGCAGGAGTTTTTCCTGCAGAAGATCTTTGGCCGACATTGTCTACTCTCACGCATATGTTGTTTGGCTGTCCCTCCCGCCCAAGTCTTGGGAATCATGAGCTTCCTTCTGGATGGA
This sequence comes from Symbiodinium pilosum, assembly GCA_905231905.1. Lineage (NCBI taxonomy): Eukaryota > Dinophyceae > Suessiales > Symbiodiniaceae > Symbiodinium > Symbiodinium pilosum. The sequence continues at coordinate 12,572 of CAJNIZ010016202.1, forward strand.
TCGGTCAAGATAAGACTTTGGAAGCCTTGGCAGTGTGGAAAATCTCGCGCCGACGTTCTCCAGGCAAGAATTCAGCTTCGCAATTTTTCACAGTCTTACATTGACAACAAAAGCAAAACTTAACGGATTTGGGTCATCGGCAACTTTATCCACCCTACTGTATGGACATGCTGCGTGGACACTCGGGGCTTGAGCACTTCAAAGACGCTTGGGGGACACCTCAAGGTTAGGCACTATACAGGGACACTCTGCAACTGGGAACTGCAAGAAACACTCTCTTGGGTTGGGCACTACAGGACTGCAGGGACACTCGTGGTCGGCACACTTTAGAATTGGTCACCGCCGTGACAGAGCAAGCTTTGGGAGACTGAGGATTGGTAGGGACAATTTGAAATTGGACACAGTAGTGACTGTCTGGGGTTCGGCACTGCAGGTTAGATGAGGAGAACATAGAGCCGTCATGAAATCCAACTGTAATGTCGAAAGAAAGTGGAAGAAAGCATGAGCGCCAAGCGAGTCATGAGACACATAACCAGTACATGAAACGTTTATTGTTTTGGACAGGGGACCACCATGCCATGTTCCGAACAAGCGACCATCAACAAAAAAAGAGCTGATTTCCTGCCTGCTGTTTCGGGATGCTGCTCCTTTGGAGGACTGCCCGCTTGCTGCAGACCTCGCGCCAAAGTGTAATTGCAAGTGAGAAGCAGAAACAGCCGAGGACCTTTGTCAGCACCTTTCTCGGGCATGGATACCGAGAGCTGTAAAGGCCGCATCTTCAACTGTGCCTGGCAGAGCAACTTCCTCGGAAGATCTGGAAGGGCCATCATGATCGATGCCTGCCTCGAAGCTCTGGGAGTCCATGCTTGAAGTCGCGACTCCGTTCATGGCTAGAATCTCCGCATTCGCAGGCACACCAGCGCCTCAGCCACTGGACAATAGAAAGCTGCATGCAGCGCTTTGTCGTGGGGAAGCAAACAGCGTGCTCGGCTCTGGCCCCAGCTTCCATCCGATACCTCCACAGTCAGCACATCTACCACCAAATCTGCCATCCTGCACCATTCTCAAGGTCCTGCCCGCCAGCAGTATGTTATGCCAGGAACCACCATTTTCTACAGGCGCTTGCGTCACGAATCGCTGGCCTCTTCTGCGAAAAAAGGTCTGGCATTCAAACAACCTGTCTTCGTTGCCTTCAGATTTCAGTGTCGATAGCCTGCGCCTGTTTGCGCTCACGACCACTCACTTCCTCATGGAATCCACCTCGGCCTTCACCTGGGCACACAACTTGAAAAAGCACCCAATAGCCAGCTCTTGGGAAAGGCACGTGGGTGCACCATGAGCGCACCCCGGTGCGCCTCAAGGCGGCGCTTGGTCAGCGGATTTGCCACGGCCGCCACAAGGGCAGCGCCGTAGATCAGCACCAGCGCAATGCCACCAACCTCTGTCTGTCTAATGTGAGAGCACACATTCATGAACTCCCGCTGATCTGGCCAATCTGGCCAGCATTCCGGCGGCACCACTTTTGCCACTAGTGCAGGCAAGGTGCGAGCCAGCCTAAGTCGATGTCGCATTGTCACTTGCAAAGTGAGAACATAAGTTCAAGCTGCGCATGAAAATTGCACCAAGGTCAAAGTAAGAGGAAGCGAAGCTTCCGATCTAGACCAGGTCACTCTGAAGCATAGCCACCACGGAATCGTAGGCACCAGCAGGCTGCTCCAGCGCCAGGGGAGTAAGCCCAGCAAATGTCGCAGCCACCACGCGCTCATCCACCTTTCAGCAACTCAACCACAGCTGTGCAAAGAACCTGCTTCGCCTGCTTCCGAGAAATTCTGATGCCCGCCTGGGGAGCCGAACCTTGGCGAGGCGCCACGAAAGCCTCGGCTTCTCAAGCGGTGCCACAAGCGTCTGACGCCTTAGGCTTGGGCGCCCCACAGGCGCCAAGCAGAGGGCAGAGAAAGCAGCAAGGAGGAGGGCAGCGGCACCAGTTTGTCCACCTGATTGAAGTAAGACATGCAAGCTGAAGAAACAAATGAGATAAATGGGCCCCTTGATCGCTGGCGTGTATCTCTCAGGAAGTATGAGCAAGCAAGCAATGGCCCCTCGGTCAACTCGGGCTCCGGCGGGCCATAGTTCCGGTTTTCGTTGAAGCTTTGAAAGTATCAGGGGCTCGCGAAGGCTTGGGCAAAAAGTCTCTCGGCCATGAAATGTGCCACGCGCACTACAGAGAAAGTAATTGGCCCGTCAAGTGAATCAGGGCAGATGTGTAGCCTTGGAGATGATGACAGGAGCTGGCGGCATTGAAGAGAAGGCGATGCCCAGTGATTGAACACCCTCCTCTGTCAAGACATCATGCTCGCCCCTGACTCGTAGCCCAAACGTTTGTGGATTGAGTGCGTTCCGCACTAGGTGCTTAAAACCACATTTGTGATGTAGATGGCCCCCTGTCCTCTGCAATGAACTGCATCGATCCATCAGGGATGCTGGCCACCTGCATGCCGCACTGTACGCCACCGAAAACACGAGGCTTGCTCGACGGACCGGTTCTGCCATTGGATTTGCAGAAGAAGCAGTATCAGCAGCAACGGCCTGCCATCTCATGCTGAAGGGCAAAAGACCACATCTCAGCTTTGGAGCTAGCCTTGCTTTTGTGCTGTTCAGGATCTGCAGCATCAAGACCAGTTGCCTTCCGTGCGGCCCTGCCGCCTGCCAGTCCGAAAGGTCCCGCAAGCAACGAAAGGAGAATTTCGCCGAGCCCTGCACGTGCCAGGGCTTGGATGGCGGTGGCCGCACTTTCCTGCGTCTCCACCTTGTCTATGGCTTTGGCCTTCTCCTGCAGAGAGCAGAACTTACAAAGACTCATTGAGCGCAATTCCGCTGGCCTCAGCCTTCGGGATCTCAAGGCGGAGGCCTCATTGTGCGCCCAAGGCACTTTCTATGGCTGTCAGCTGTGTTCTGTAAGTTCTTAGATCGCTGCTCACTGGACGAGTCTTCAGGCTTTGCCTCAGCAAGTAAGTTTGCGAGTCTGTGGCTCAAAGCTATGACACCACAAGCTCTGGGTATCCAGGCTTGAACGTGTCAGGGTTCAGATCCTTCACCTCAACCTCGTTCAGCGCCAGGAGCAGGTGCCCAGTCTGAATCTTCTGCCTGACTTCGCTCAGACTCACATGAGAGTTCTACCAGGCCCCCCCCTCCACAATTGTGCTGCTCTTGGTGCGCTGCAGTGCTGCAAAGCTACCCTCACTTACTTTGCCCACCTGCGTCGGGCACAAGTTCCCTTCCACACATCCCTCCGGCTGCACTGGGCATGCTGCAATGACAGGCTCGGGAGGAAGACCAGCAAAGCCGCAACCTCAAGCCAGGCTCGCCAACACTCGCAACAGCCGAGCTGCAATATTCTTGGGACCCTGACCGAGCTTGGTGGCAGGATCTGTAAGCGTGACTTCATACCTCCGGACTCGAAGCACAAAAACCACAATTCCTAATATCTGGGCTGCGTGCCCCCGGGCAGTCTCTGCAGCTGCCTGAAAGGCAGAAGCAAAAGCAGCTAATGCAAATTCGGCGGCCTTGGGGCTGCGTATGCCTCCAATCCAGTGCCTTTTCGGGCAGCATGCCCACCTCTGCAAACATCTACAAAGATGTGCAGACTCGAAGAGTCCCTGTTCTGGGTTTTTTCTTGCTGAGCCCTGCACGTGCCAGGGCTTGGATGGCGGTGGCCGCACTTTCCTGCGTCTCCACCTTGTCTATGGCTTTGGCCTTCTCCTGCAGAGAGCAGAACTTACAAAGACTCTTTGAGCGCAATTCCGCTGGCCTCAGCCTTCGGGATCTCAAGGCGGAGGCCTCATCCGACACGCACACTTAAATGACAGATGACTCTCAACATTTTGGTGCTGGCATTGTGTCACGTAAGTTGGGTATCTGGGGACGCAACTTACTGGCCGTCCTTGGAGGCATTGCCTGCATAGCTCGAGCTTGAGAGTCACGTCGAGCAGATGCACTTGTCCAAAGGTTGAAAACAGGACAACATTTTATGTTTCCGGTCATGTGTTACTGTGAACTGCGCGCCAATCTTCGAGAATGATTCTGTTGTGCAGCTTGCTTGCCAAGTGGCTTGAAAGTCTGGGCATTGAGCTCCGCGACTCGAATTCCGTTTAGGGCCAGGACCATATGTCCAGTCTCGATCTGGCTCCTGCAATAGGGGGCTCGCCAAAGTGCAGGAATGAGAAAGAGACGGAAGTTGTCCTCTCAGCAAAGCCCCCTGGCGACACCTTGCCAACCTCGGGCCAAAAGCGCCGTCTTCTTGGACCCAGCTGCGGAGGCTTTGCAGGTGATAAGAGGTCTGCCAATCTTCCCCCAGAAGCTTCAATTCTGCTTTGCGAGGAATGTGTTGCAAGAAAGGGCATACAAGTTTAAGGGCTGACGCCAAGGGCGGGCAACGCCGCAAGCGTGTGGGATATAACATGAGGGCGCTGGGGGTGAGAAACGGGACCCCGTGATGTGAATGATGCTGCACGACGGCGTAAGCATCATCGGCATCATTGGTCTCAACTCCAGGTTCGCTCCGTCAAAACGTATTCGCATGCCTGGAGACACGCTGCACCAGTGGCGCAGACTGCAAGCCAACCGAGAAGCAAAGCTTGCTACAACAGCGCCATAGGTCTGCAATCCCTTAGCCCGAGTTCCTCATTTATGCTGATGTTGCCACTGAACATTCAGAGGCTGTGCCCTGGCCCCAAGTGTGCTGCTTCGTTTCGTGAGGTCAGCCCATTACAGTCAGCTTTTAAGTCTGCTTCATCAGGCAAGCTGAGCTGGACCACTGTTACAGGGTCAGGAGGAAGACCAGCGAAACCACAACCTGAAATGGAGGAATTGAACTCTCTTGAGAAGACTTCCGCAAAATGTCTCAGCTGCTGTCCCAGTTTGCTGTCTCCGTCCTCAAGAATGACTTCGAACCTTGGCCAGAGCAAATCCGTTTCCGGTAAATTTGTTGCAGTTTGGGTTGCGCACGTGCTGGCGTCTGCCTTGCGGAGAGAATCTGTGGAATCACTTTGAACCGTTTAGGTGCATCCAGGTGCCAACCTTGGCCGCAGTGCTCTTCCTCGCCTGGTGCCCTCCTGAATTGCAAAAACTTTTCCCCTTCTTGCTGTTTGGCTGATCATGGCACTGGCTGGGCACTGGCTGGGTAAGGGACGTGCATGAGCCTGAATTGTCGTGGCCGCAGCCTCTTGCGCTTGCACCTCCTGTGCAGCCGCCGCCTCATCCTGTGCACCACACAGTGGATCACTCCACAAGTGCTCAGATTTATCAGCTACGCCAAATAGGGAGGTCCTTGGGAACTTGGAATCGCAGCCCTCGGTAGCAATGCTTTTGAAGAATCTGTCAGCTCTTACCAAGCTCTGAGAGCTGTACTGACAGGTCTCGCCTTGAGGCGGTCCCTTCATGGAACACACATGGTGGCTAATCAAATGACAACCAGCAAGGATATAGAAAGAATCTGAAGCAAAGCTTCATGAACGCAATGCATTTCAGCAACCCGCCTGAACACCGCATCTGTCAAACCTTTCAACTCTTCGCCGTTCACGGCCACGAGCTCGTAGCCCATTTGTACAAGGTTCCTTGGAATTCCCGCACTTCGCCACTTTCACCAGCTCTGCCAGCAGCCTGCCTTTCTGCAAATGAGCCCGGTGAAACTTTGGCCACCTCAAGCACCAACACCGAACGAGAACAGCATGGCTAGCCTCATGGTCTGGGAACTGGGCCACCGCATTCGCAGGAGGGGCACCGGAAAAAGTACAGCCTTCACTGGTGCTGCTGGCCACAACTCAACAACCCGCGAATGGGCTGAAGTGCTTCACGAGGCCTAGCTTCTCGGCCGCATCCTCGAGAACCACCTCGAGCCTCAGTCTTTAGACCCCTCCAGGGGGAGAACTCCAATGGGCCTGCTTAGCTGAGCTGGTAGCACGGCTTGGTGGAAGCCAATGCGTAGAGGACGTTGCTTCAAAGCCGCCTGTGACTTGTTCCGCGTGCGGCGCTGCTTTCTCTGCGCTCAACCCCCATCTTGAAACCCAGCTAACACTGAACAGCTTGAGAAATCTGGCGGAGCGCCGCCGGCCCGAGAACGCCTTGAAGTCTGCATCTCCCATGCCGGTGGTAGCAACTCCATTTAGCTGCAAGAGCCTGAGGATTGCAGCTAACAGTCACGGAACCAAGAAATGGCCGAGGATTGCTGACCTTGCTCCGGCTCGGATACCCACGAGCTCGGCCCATCCTCCCTTGCTCACATCCTCACAGCTCTTTCATGCTCTTTCCACCCAGAACACCTGGAACTTTTATGGAACTCAGGGAACGCATCAGTTCGTTGCCTTCACAAGCACTTCTCCTTCTGCAAACTGCGGAATGAGACCGAGCTTCACATCCTCAAAGCATGACTCCGCCAGCAGGAGCCCTGCTGGCTTTCCTTGCATATACTTTGATGTAGTGCATGGTGTCCTCCGCACTGGCCACCTCATATGTACAGGAATTGCAACGCTGCTGCACCAATTCTTGAGTGATAGTTGAGGATGCCGCTACCTCTCGCATGACCTCAAGGCAAAATCATAGAGCAGAATCGCACTTTTGTGCACGTGATAGTGGCGGCACTACGTGAGAGAAGGGGCTGTAGAACCGTAGAAGCTAGATGTTGATTGAGAGAAGGGATTGCCAGCGCTCCCAGACGCTGGCCTCGGACCGGCAATACCCGGTACAGCTCTATGGGACACGCCGACTCCGGCCTGGCTTGAAAGCATGCCGCTGGCCTTCACACAAAAAAGAAGCCTTCCAAACTTGCCGGGAAGACTTGGGCCAACAGACCATCGTCCTGTGCACTACAGAAGCTCAGAAACGAAGCCTTTCTCAGAAACGAAGCCCTGAATCGTTCGAAGCCTCGCCGAACTCTGGCGTGGCCCTACGTGGCCCACAGGAACGCATGGGAGTAGGCACTTGCACTAACTCAGCAAGTTCGTTGTCTAACAATCTGCACTGGAGATGACTCAGGCACTGCTTCTGATGCCTTTGATAAACGTTTTTGCTGCCTGGTGTCCATAAAGCGTCAGATTCATGAATTACACGTGAGTTGTATGGAGATGCCGACCTTGAAACAGCATTCCCCCCCGTTTTATCACCGGCACTGCCAACAGGGTGGCCAAGAGTCAACACACTTTGGTTGGGAAACAGTGACACGGCATCCTATTGAAAGTGTCGAAGCACAGCCCGTTAGCGTGCGACACCTATTGGTGCGCATCGGCATGGGCTGGCCGAATTCGGTGAGCGCGCTATTCGCTGCATCACTAAATACTTGATCTCTTTTCATTCTGAGCACGCATCTCGAGGAGGGTCGACCCGGTATCAACTGCACCACATCTGACTTTGCCCGCAGAAGCATCACGAGGCTCATTTGAGGCTCCGACGCCGATCAGCACCCTTTGTGGCTGAGCGTACGGGCCGATCTCCAGGCATGGCAAAATCGGCTCTTCTCTGAAGAAAGTACTACTGGGATCCAGGCTCAGTACATGGATTTGAGTCTCCTTGTGCTCCTGTGACATTCTGTGCAGGGATCTTGCCGGTCTGGAGCCATGCTTCTCTCTCCTCTTCTGGCTGCATGTACTCCTTGCTTTGGGTGTCAAAGAATACGAAATTTATCTGCAGCTCCTGCCAAGCTCTGGGTCTAGCAGGTGCTAAAGGGCTCCCAAGCCCTGCCTCGGGATCACTGCCTTTGGGAAGCGCATTTGCATCCTTGTAGAGGTAAGGAAATGAATAGGCAGAGGGTTGGAAAGGATTCGGACGTGCTTGAGATGCCGACGCCCTCACGGGTGAGGAAAGCACCTCTCTGTACCTGGCCGGCACGCAGCAGATGGAGACTTGCTCCTCAAGTATAGACGGATCCGACAGATCGGCATGGCCCTCAACAAGCTTGGCAAGGAATACACTGTAGAGCTTCGCATGCCGCAGCGTTCTCCGAAGCTGGCATGCACCACTAGCCTCGTTGCACCACAGCTGCAAGCTGGAAGCAGAGCTCCCGAACAGTTGGAACACGCCAGACGGCTAAAAGGCTGGCTCTGCGGCATGCAAAGAAAAAAGCGCCATTTCTTCGGGAAACACTTTGTTGACCTGGCGAGCGCAAAAGTTCATTGACAGCACCGCAACGAAAAAAGACGCTGCAAGGTTGCCTTCCTGCCCCGCCACTGACCTTTTGCGTGCTGAATCCTCCGGAGAAGCCACACTATGCCACAGTGGTTTTTCTTTGGAAAGGCAAGACATCTCAGCATGCGGCCACAAGGACAAGTCGGAATATGCTTGGCCACTGGTGAACCACATGCTTGGCAATCCGAACCTTCGCAGCAAATATCTTCATTCCCCAAGACAGACGGCTAGAAGAACAAAGAATGAAAGAGCGACAGGAAGGAAGAAAGGAAGAACGGAAGAAAGAAAGAGAGATAAACGAAGAGATGGAGCTGGAGCAGGATGGAGCAGGAGTTGGAGATAAAGAACGGCAGAGATACAAAAGGAAATGGAGATCAATAGAACAAGGCAAAGAGAAAGATAGATAGATAGATAGATAGATGCTTGCAGAAACCTGGCTGGCAACCCTGCAGCCTGGGTTCAGAACACAACATCCGGCCAAGCAAGGAGTCTAAGCCCTCGCCAGGTCTGAGGCAGATGCCAACGAAACCTGCGCCTTGGCCACCGAAGGAGAAGTGCCCGAGCACTTTGTCTTCTTCTACGGCGACTTTCACTGTAGTCTTCGCTGGATACAGTTCGAGCAGAGCACGGAATGCCGTGAAGAGACGGATCCCAAGGCCTGAAACTGTTAAAGGCTCTTACAGCATCTTGTAGCAACCATGACCTTTCAGACTCCGTGTTGGTGTGAAGCCTGAGGTCGTTACTCTTTGAGCTGCCTGTTCCACCAGGGCATTACGCACTGCCTGGTTGCAAAAATGCGCATCACAGCGGCCACAGCGGCTGGGCAGCTGAGAGATGAGGAACTGGCGTCTCTCTCCAGTACAGCCACTCAAACGCCGCGTGGAACAGCAGCATCAAAGTCCCCACCTGCGAGGCTCACCATGCACTTCATCTGGCTGCAGTGGGTGCGGGCAAGAGACTAGCAGCAAGGTGGCATAGAACTCTTCTCCAGCAGCCCAGACCCTGACGGCGTTTGTCGTAGCTGCATGTAGGCATTCTGAACACTGCGCGCCCTGAAGTGAGCTCCATTGTCCATGAATACACCACCACGGACCTTGAGCATAAAATTGCCACAACAAACACAGGGTGGCTAGTCCAGCTGAGACAGCAACCACATTCCAGAGCAAAGCAGTCCAAAAAGCAAGATGATGAGCAAGGCCCTGCAGTGGACACCAATTTATGGAGTCCTCCAAGATATGTTCTAGGCCTTCTTCGACGCCCCGTGCGAGCCAATGTCAAGGCCTCGGCACGGCTCCAGATGTTAAAGCAGGCTTGGGCTCACATCAGATGTGTTGCCTTCAGTAGTCTGTTGGGATTGTCGACGCTCCTGCACAACAAATCTTCGCTTGCCAAAAAAGGGCAGACAGGTTCCAATTGCTTCTTCAAGCCGCCTAGCCTTCCACCACAAACGCCGTGATCGTCCTCCAGCAGATCTACTAGATGGTGATAATCACCTTGATGGACAAGCTGCCCCGATGAGGGTGTGCTTCTCGGGGCCGCTTGAAGACACCCCTGAGGCCGCATCTGATGTCCATGGTATCGTAGTGCGCAGCGTGGAACCCGTATATGATGAACAGAATGGCGACGAAAAGAACCTTATATCGCACGCAAGAAAAAATTCCACAATCTGCTGGCCTGTACCCTCGGCACCAGGCTGAGTAGCCAAGCTGCCAAGGGTTCCCGGCTAGAACCAAAGTCAAGGCCTTGGATTCAAGAAGGATCCAGAATCCAGAGAAAAGAAATGGGGACTCTGAGCACGCGCGCCGCAATCGCTGTGGATTTGATGAGCTCATGGATGATGGCGAATACTTTTTGTAGCCTCGGACGGTTGAGGCTCGAGGCGAATCCGCTGAGGACCACCTGCATTGTGACAGCTGGGGATAGAACTCCATGAGCCGCCTGAAGTTCACCACGAAGCATCGGCCTCGGACAGGACTCACTCCCAGCAGTCGCGAAGGCTAACTTCACGAGGCAAGTCACCCAGATACTGGTCCTTGCCAGACATGTCCTTGCTGACCCTTCTCAGCCTCCCAGGCAGGAGAGCCTAATTCTAATTGCAGATGCAGAGATGCAAACGATGCCACAATCCACTCCACCGCACTCCAAGGCCTTGCTGTTGTCAGCCTATCGTCGTCTGTCAGCGCTGACAGACTTCGCCGTGTGCCCAGATTCAGATGATGACCTGGTGGGAGATCCAGCAGGTGGATAGCAAAGCCCCCTCAGCGAGGACGTGATTTTCAATGCCCAACGTTGTTCGGCTCATCCTCGAGTGTTGAAGATCATCGCGCAGTCGTCTTTGACTGCTTCATAAGACAATGCACCTTGTACATTTTGTGCGTAGGTGCACACAGGCAGTGTTCAGCACCGACCTTGCCACTGTCGGCAGCGCTGAAGTCCAGCATGCTTTGCTGAAAGGGTCGGGCGAATGGGTGAAACGGGATAAATAGATTAACATGCATGAGGACATGAGAATTTGGATCCGAGAACCGAATTTGCTATCTGCGGCGAAGCAGAACCTCAGTGACCCTGTCTTCCAGATTTGAAAGAACAGAAGCCCATGCAGCGCACCTCTCAACTCCGTACTCACACTCACGAAGACCTTTTGTCATCTGCTGCTGCTCCTCCGACAAGTGCTGCAGCTCGTCTCGCAGATGGGAGCACGGAACTTTATCACCATCACTCCGCAGCTTGCGGAGTTCCACCGCGCTGCGGCTCCGCTTGCCCGGCTTGCCCTTGCATTGTGGTTGGGGCTTCACCGCACCTGTGGCCCCAATGTTTGCTGGGGTCACATTGCGGCAGGCCTCGAGGATCTGGAGGTCCCGCTTGCATTGCCGGACAAGGCATCGCAGATTCTTTTGGGTCGTCGAAAGCTCATGGAGCAGGACATTTGAGCGCTGCACGTTAGTGGCCTCACCATGGGCGGTCTTGGACCTGTTCTCCGGCTTCTTCAAAGTCCATTCAGCACAGGACATCGCAAACTCCACGTCCTTCAACTGTGTGTCGAACCTTCTTCTCAGCTCCCGCTGCTCACTGCTACACTGAGACAGGCATTCCTGTGCAGATCGCTGGGCCTTGGAGCACTCCAAGTCAGTATACTGGATGGTGGACGAGGCCTTCTGGCACAGCTGCTGTGCCTCCATCTGAGCGGCCTTCACGCGTTTGACCCAGAAGCGCCAGCTGTCCCCCACTGACATGTAGGTGCCGTCGCTTTCCTGCTTCCGCTTGGCTGCAGAATCCTGTCGTACCGCTGCACGGCGCTGAGCCATTTCTTGCTTCAAGCACGCGTGCAACTCGACGAGCCCTGCACTGGCCGCAACCATTTCATCATCGAGAACATCGAGCTCTCGACGCATTAACAACAAAGCCTCCTGCTCCACCTCCAATGCCTCCATCAGATTTTTCTGTGCGGTTTCTGGCACTCCGTCTGAGCTTGAAGCGGTCCCTTGAGCGGTTCTGCCTTCGGCAGAGGCCGAGGCTCCAACCCAGTCCAAATCTTGCAGCAGCTCCAATCGGCGTTGGCAGACGGACACATCTGTGGAGCGGAGGTTCCGAGCATGGCGCACTCGGCTCCTAGCATCCTCCACATCTCGGAGCTGCGCCTCCAAAGCCCGACATGCTCCTGAAAGCTTTGCCACCGACGACACGTTGGCCTGAATGCGGCTGGTTGCTGCTGCACACTCCTCGCGCAGCTTTTGCACATAGGAAGAATCTGCTCGGGCTTCTGCTGGTTTGGACAAATCTTCCATGGCCATCTGTGATAGTGCTCGTGCACGAGCAAGTGTGACACTGCCAGCTGGTAGAGCAGACTTGCATCTGGTCAGCTCTGGAACTCTTGCCGGCTCGGCCCTGTGCGGTTCTTCGGGCTTTTTTTCGCGCTGGTCCAGGTCATGGCTTGAGTCTCCGGTGATTTGGTCTGCTTGCTCCTGATCAGTGGATCCGACCGCTGTGCTGGAGGTGGCAGCAGAGGGAGACAACGGCCACCAGAAGAGATCTGCTTCGCTTTGTAGCCTCCATGGCTCCGTCATTCAGCTACCCTGGCAATTGTCCGAACAAAGAAGATTGGGCCTGCAACGGCTTTAAGATCCACAGTCGCAGAAGCAAAGTCAAAGTCAAAGAACACGGAGTGACGCGGAGTTGATAACTGGCTAGGCCTGAGCCAGAACCCGCCAAAAGCAAGCTCCCGCTGTCCTGCTCACCATGAATCATATTCTTCATCACAATAAAAGCAAACCAAAGCAAAGCGAAGAGAATGCACACAGCCAAGCACCCAGTCCCTCAGCTCCGGGGCAGGGAGGCGGAGGCCAGCAAGCACGGCCGACTGCGCCGCTACCTGCTCCTGAAGGCATGTCTCTTGCGCTCCCTCACACTGCGCCTATGACTCCTTTATGAAAGCCCCGGTGGCAGAGGCAGCTCAAGTGTGGCATGCAGGCAATCTTTGTGCGACTTCATGACGCCTTACATGCGCTTGGTCTAGTTTGTTGTGACTGTTTACACACCGCCTCCGAAAGCCAGACTTCGGACCGCCCATCTGTGGGGTTCTGAGACAACAGTGAGATGCACGAATACGAAGGCTTGACTTCATGGAGGGCAAGCCCACACCTAGCTATCTCGTCAGTGAACAGATACTTCATGCATCCCTCACCACAGAGCTCACAATTACAACCAAGCCAGCGCCTCCAGACTCTCGAGCCTGACGGAACAGCACTTCCACGTTGACAGTGCACAATGCAGGCGCGACATTCCAAATTGCCTGCTGCTCAACGCCATTGACACTGCATCAGCCACACGGTCGACTGCCTGGCACACAAGGAATCACAGCTGCTGCTTGCTCGTATTTACGCCATACAATCGGGCCTCCAACGGGATCATTGCCGCCCTTGGCTCAGGTTTCGCAGGCCGCAGCGCCTGGCGCACGGTGGTGGATACTGCAGAAAACTCGGCCGCAAGGCCAAGGCCGCCACCTCCTTCAGAGAAGACAAGAAGGACTTGGCCAGCTGCTCAGCAACACGCTCCGCCAGTTCTGCAGTATCCACCTACAAGCGACATGCAAACTGGCAAAGATCTAAGAGCAGCGGCCGCATAGGGCCTGTGGCGCCGTCTGAATCTCTGGCTCTGGGCTAGGCCTACCATGGAAGGCCGAAGCTCAAACACAGTCGCGCTTGCAACTTGGGCGTCCAACCTTGGACTGTGATGTGCTCGGTGCCTTGCACTGTCCTGCTGACCACGTGCTGATCAGAACAGGCCGACGCCAATTTGAAGTCTGTTCGCATTGCAGGAGCTGTCCTCAGATGCAGGTGCTTGCGGAGACCTGGGCTGTGGCGACCTGGTTTGCGTCAGATGCAGCAGTCATGGGCAAAAACGAAGCTATCATTTGGCTGTCGTGAGGGGAGCTGGCACTGGCCGCAGACCGCTCGGCGCAGCGAAGTGCATCTCCGGCAGCCCATGGGCCTGACGGACGCAACGTCTCTCTGGCCGCCCAACGCAGCTGTTGCAAACTGTCCCTGAAGGCTTTGAGGACCTGGCAGGTGTCGGCCCTCTCCTGACACCGCCATCTTACGACATCACGAACAATGATCATTGCGAGGCTGGCTGCTGCTAGCCAACTACAACACGTTGGCACTTCCAAGCTCGCAACAGTTTCAAACAACATGCCAGGGGCGCGGACTGGGCATCCGAGGCCGCAAGCTCTACTTGACCCAAACGCAGCTGGCGCATCAGAGCAAAGTAAATTCAAGGATGCCAGGCTAATCAGAACATGATGCACACTTGAGCGCTGCCTTTTGGTGAAGCAGCGCCATAGCGAATGAGCTGCAAGTGCATCTCACACAGAGAAGGCCCTGAATTATGAATTTGCCTGGCTAATTGGGACGGTGAAACTTTCGCTGCAGAGCAGATCCCTCATTGGGTCTTGCACCCCATTCAAAGATACTCCAGGGTAGATCAGATTGACGTTCAAGAAGCGAGCTTGTCAGGAGCCGCCGGTGGATGCAAGGCGCTCCTCACAAATACTGAGCTCTTAGCTGCGTATGGGCCCTGAAAATGGACCGAGCAACGCGCCTTCACCCGACTGTCTACAATCTTTTGCAACCGCTCTGCTTCTTGTTGGGCAGTCCTAATCTTGCGACTCACGCATCACAAAGCTTCTGGAAGCTCAACTCTGGGGACCACTCTGCAAGATCCGCTCGCGCTGCTTTTCTCCAATCCTGTCACAAGCGGAGGAAGGCCACAATGTCTTGAGGTACTGTGGAACTCACAAATGATTGCAGTGACGCTGTGACAACCCAAAGGTTGTTTTGAGCATGCTCTGGTCCCTTCGCATTGCGTCTCCGCCATTCTGAAACATGAGTTCCTTCACCAGGTGCGTACCAAAATGGTTGATTCTTCGGCAGCGTAGATGCCTCTCCGATGTTACGTCATGTTACACATGGTTTTCCTTTCTGCTTCGCAGACTAAGCTGGCAGGTTCCAGCCACCAACCCAAGCCTGCTTTCAGCAGCCCTTTCTCCCAGAGCTTGCATGAGCTCAATCATTTGGGGCTGCAGACTGGAAGCTCCAGCCTTGCTGTGGATGGGGATGTCCTTTTGGAACGGCCCAGCCCGCTGGCAAAGGTGCCGAGTCTGGTCTCTGCCGTCTCCCATGCTCTGAATTCGGCTGGCCAAGCGTGAGGTTCGCCAGTGCGTAGGTTCGAAGTTGAGAACTGAAAGGATACTCACCTGGCCTGTCTGACAGCTACGAGAGATCTGCAGCATCAGTGGGCGACATTGCGCTGATTGGCGCAGGGATGGTGTGGGCCACTCCAAAGCCGTGATAGACATGTTGAAGGCAGGCCTCCTAATGAGATCTTCCAGCGTGGCATTCTCACCTTGGCCAGCTTTCATGTTATCGGAGCAGAATCGCGACACGTGCCCTCTCAGGCAGTGGCTCATTTCTGCCAAGAGGTTTTCGATATAGTCCTTTTCAACGGGTCAGCAAGCCATGCCCTGCCTCAAAAATTTGGTGACGTTCCTGAGTGTTCTTGTCCACCATTCTGTTTGAGCCTGAGTCTGAGTGCTGTAGCGTCTCTTCACGGTGGACTCTGACAAAGCACAAGTTGCCTTTCTGTCGTCAGGCTCAGGCTGCACTGCTCGCGTCAGGCTGGCTCTGTTCAAGCTGGATCAGATCTCAAGTGCTGCGGGAGTGTGATGGCTTGGCTTCAGACAGTATCAATTCTTCGGCTGCTTGCATGCAACTGTATTCTTTGGCTTTGTTTTTCTCGCTGTGCCTTGGTTTTCCTTGAAGAAGACCAATGCAGGAGTTGTCCTAACGAGCTAAATGCTAAGGTGCACGAAAGCGCAGCTGTCTGCGCAGAAAATCGGCACTGCGACGGTCAAACCGAAGCCTGGGTGCGGAGACATGTTGGCATCTTGGGTGATGAATGATTTTTGCAACAGAGTATAGCCTTCACATCCATTGAAACTTACAGTCCGATGGAGATGCTACACTTCACCACCCCTGCAGAACCCAAACAATGATCCAGCTGACAAGGCAAGTGGCTGCGCACATCAGTGCTAGAGCCGTGAGCAGGAAAACCACACAAAGGGCGCAGAGCGTTTTTTGTTGACAACTCTTCCCTTGCAGCTCCTGCCCGTGGGACAGGAGTTCAAGATGCTGTGACTGTAGCAACCACCAAACATTTGGATCCTTGAAGAAGAGGACTCCCACCATTAAGGAGAGCAGCAAGCTGGAGGACCCAAAGATAAAGCCGACAGCCTTTGAGACCACCGGCGTGCCTGAAGAGATTAAGCAGATCCGTAAAGGCCCACTCTTTCACATTGCATTGCTAGCCTACCAAGAACAGGAAGTAGCCCATGCCCACGCAGGTGCCCGCAAAGGCGTCCCACATCAGGCCCTGCGTACTAGAGCAAGGACACTTCAAGCAGATCCAAAACAATGTAGGCAAATCTAGATGTTGGAGATACACGGCAGCCTTGCGACGCTGCTTGCACGCTTTGAGATAGCCTTGCAGGATTGCCATTGACAAATTCCTTCAGGGTTGTGGTACAGGGTTGCCAGACGGGCCACTGCTCCAAAGGGAGCACAGGATCTGCCACACAGAATGGCCCATACGCCCTTCTTGTCCGAGGGAGATCCAGTGGAAAACCGTCACCTGGCAGGCACGACTTCTGCTTGAGCAGAACAAGTGACCCCGCTGCAGTTAATGATTCACCAAGGCAGAAGCAAGCGGGAAAATGGCAAGCAGCTGGCCCACCCTGGCACATGGCACAGCTTAGCTAAGTACCACAGAATGCTGCAATCGACACATTGAAACAACTTATTGAAGGGGGGCTGGATCTAGTGGAGCAGGAAACATTAATGTATCACCGAGCGTCATG
Source organism: Symbiodinium pilosum (assembly GCA_905231905.1). Taxonomy (NCBI): domain Eukaryota; class Dinophyceae; order Suessiales; family Symbiodiniaceae; genus Symbiodinium; species Symbiodinium pilosum. Next base: position 29,157 of record CAJNIZ010016202.1, read on the forward strand.
AAGGAAAACAATTGGCCTGGATGCACTTCCAGCGACGACGTGCAGGAGCAGACGCTGAGAATCAAACGGACACAGAATGAAGAGCCCAGTGGCTGAAGGGAGTCAGTTGTCCAGCTGTCGCAGCAGCAGTATTGATTGGTGCCATGCTTCCCTGCACACAAGAATCCACAGCCAGTTCAGTAGAAGACAGGAAAGGCCGCTGCGCACAGCATGCTCGAACTGGTATGCCACAAGAACAATTTCTGCCAAGATGCGCACAGCAAACCTGGGGCATGGTGCAATGCAACATGTACACATTGTATTTCCAGGCATGTAGCCTGTAGAAAGAAGAGAAACTTTGAATGCAGGAGAAGATATGTAGTTTGTAGGAAGCCAGGCGGCCACCAGCTACTGGGAGCAAGAAAACGGAACAGTTCCGATCAGTGCTGGCATCTTGCGGGGTGGCAATTTTAACCTCAGCATCAGCAAATCCTTTGCACATGCAAGCCTTTGCCTGACGTGTATGCAAGGTGCTGCCATGGCACCTCTTCAACGGTCGCAGCTGAGGTGTTGCCCATGGACTGGACACCAAGTGGCGCATTGCAGCAGTAACCGGTGCAAACTGCATGACGCAGACAGGACATGTCAGTACCAACCTCGGCTTTGGATGCACTCACATCGTTACGGGAAGATCCTGCACTGGAAGCTTGACACCTTTCTGCATGCATCAGACCAGGACAATTCGGACATGTTCACGAACCTGAGCCCTGAGGAAATTGCCTCGCCTGCTGATTTGGGCTCAGCATGCGAGGCGGCATCGCCTTGGCCAGACTTGTGTAACTTACTGCGTAATTTTACATAGCATCTTATCGAGATTGCGATGATATCCAGGTCACAGAGTATGCCGAGCATGCATGCGCCAAGCCCAGGGAAAAGCAGCCGGGGATCCTTTGTCGGAGTACAGGGCTGAAATGGGCTCAAGCTACGCAGACAACACATCTTACGCCGAGCAGAAACGCCAAACTTGCCGAGCCACAGCCTTGGGCTCTATCGCATAGCTAAGACCTGTTCCACACGTCAAGGCCAAGCCGAAACCTTGGGGCAGCATTTCGACACATCGACTTAAAGACCTTGGGTCCTCGGGTGCAGCCAAGGCACCAGTCGGACATGCTACCGCCAGTCCGAGCCTTGTGTCAGACATGCAGTGCTGTGAAGGCAGCATGCCAAAGCGCCTCCTTCTGCCCAGGTGCACATCGATAGCTTTGGCCATGACGAAATCACCACTACAAAGCAAGATGCCCGCCAGCACGGCAACCAGGACAGCAACAAACTTCCTGAAGGTGAGCTTTCACAGGCCGCGGGAGGCTCACGTGCAACGGCCCTGGTCAAACACTAATCCAGGTTACGAGATGTTGTGCCACACCTGTGGAGTGACAATGCTGCTGAGGATCTCAGAGACCTCCTTCTGAAGCATTTGAGGAAATACCTCTGTGTCCTGTCATGCTGTGGAAGGCTGAAATCTCCAACACAGCCAGCACTGTGAGAAGCAGCTGAGAGCCAGGCAAAGTGTCTCACATCTGTTGGATTTGCCATACCAAGCGTAAAGCAGAGAAAGATGGAGGTCACAAATTGCGAAAACACGTACCTCGGAAACCACATCATGAAGTAGGCTTTCAAGGCCCGGCCACTCAACATGGCTGCCACTCTACAGCGATTCAAACAAGTCGCGTCAAGCCAAAATTCACGGTGTCTGACCCTCCTTGCTTTCGTGCTGATGGCCAGATACCCCAGCAGAACCTCAGAGGCAAAAATTGGGAAAGGCTGGGGTCAGTGAACAGAGGTGATCCAAACGTACCCAAACAGCAAACAAATAGGTGCAAAGTTGGTGAAGGACTCGAGCGGGGAGATTGGGCATTTGTATTGTAGCACTAAAGGAAAACCACCACCGTCGCCGCCATCGCCGGCACCGCTGCAGCTGCAGCAACAACAGCAGCAGCGGGGGCGTCGGCGGCAGCAGCAAAAGCAATCAGTCGTGATTTGGACAGACAGCCGAGAAGCCATAACACAAACATCATCGGCAGAGCCACATCGCTGCTCTCCGGGGCAAACATGCCCTCTTCTGTCAGGTAGAACCTTGGGCACAGCACATCACGGAGCTGGAAATACACAGCTTCAAAGAGAAAGATCAAGTTCCTGGCAAACTGATTGCATGGGAAGCCAGCCAAGAACAAGCAAAATTTGGTGGAGTTGGTTAATTACTTGTCAAATTTGTCAATCAGTTGCCTGGGTGGAGTCCATTTTCAGTTGGATTGTGTCAAGGCAGCTCATGCAATGTGAGGGTTTTGCCTTTCCGCAACTTGTGAATATGTTTGCGGCTGCAGACCAAAACAGCACAGTCCCGACCAAGACAAAATGCGTCATCAGCACAACCAGCATTGACAATTGAAGGAGCAAGTGCCGAAAGACATGTTTTTTTTGCTAAGCCACGCCATGGGGAGTCTGCAGGCTTTTTGCGCAGGGAAATCACAGGGCGAAGCTGCAAGCAATCCCAAGAGCGTCCGAAACCGACTCCCAGAATTCTTGCCATCAGTCCTTCTTCCACCTCCGGCAACAACGGCGCAGTGTGAACTTCAACCGGGCAGAAGCCACCGCTGGCTCTGTCCATGAACCCTGACGACAGGTTCGCACTCTGCGGAGTTGCATGCTGACTTGAACACCTGTGGGCCACAGCGCATGGCCTGGCAAGCCTTCTCCTCCTGTGACAAGAGCCTAGGAATCAGGCTAAGCTGCTCCAAATAGAATGACGTGTTCTTCCTCAAGTCTAGCCGCTTGCTTTTCCACACTTCCTTGGCCTTCTGTCTATCCTCAGCTAATGGGACTCATGGCGAGGAAAATTTGCGCCCTCAATCCACCGTCCTCTTTGCACGGGTTTCCCTCTTTGTTCAGCACAGGCGCCTGTTTCTGCAGCTCAGATGCCTCTTTCAGCGCCGAGCGCAGCTGCCGATCACCAGGGATGAGGCTGTCTGCCTGCTGAAAGGACTTGCACGACTCTTTGCAGGAGGCATTGGCCCTGCCTGCTTCAGGGCTTCAACAGCGTCCTCCGCAAACCCACGCTGGAGATTTGCAAAGCCTGCCACAGGGTCAACTCCTGCCACGGGTAAACTTGCTGTCAGTCGAACACTTTTGGCCAGCCACGCCTTTTCTGTACAAGAACTTTCCTTTTGCATCATTGTCAGTTAGTGCGGCCTTTTCGATGTGCCGCAATCCAATGTCCGCTGCCTTTTTTGTGTTAACCCAATCCTGTGCTTTGAGATATGCGCCGCAGATATTGCTGATGACTTTCAGCTTCCTTCAGGGTGCTTGGGCAACAACATCAGCAGAATTCCGAATGCTTGGGCAAGCTGCCTTGTGTTCAGGTCAAGCTGGTGATGGTCCATTAGATTCCACTGCTGCCCGATATCAAAGTCCAGGTGCCAAATGGCTCCGTAGTATCGCTGCCGTGCCGTCCCAAAATCCCCAGACTTGAAGAGCTGGTTTCCTTCTTCCCGAAGCTTGTCAGCTTCCTCAAGCCCTTGGTTCCCAATTGCATTCTAGTTCATCCTACAGCTTTACTGCACAAAAAGATAATAAGGAACATTGCAACATGCTGATGCTGAATGACATGGGGGCAAAGGAGCTGAATTCAAAGACATCGGAGCGGGCATGTCCGTTTTCCTTGTTCCAGGCGATTATGTCCCGCTCTTCCTCTTCGGAGCAGAAGCATCTCAGCAACGACTCGTTGTCGAAGTCCATCGGATATGCTCAGCAGGTGTCGAAGCATTCAACCGACACAAGGTCAGGACTATACAACATCTGGGGTGCATGCTCAAGGGGTGTCGGGAAGCAATTAATGAATTTTGCTGCTCCAAAGGCCATTGCCAACTTGCTTTGTGCAACAACGTTCAAAGCTTAAGTCGTGCATCTCGCGCAAGCTGCAGAGACCAGCTGTCATCCATGGCACGCAGCTTCAATGCAGTCAGTTAGCACTCTCCAGGAAGCACAGCATGCGGTTTTATCAAAGCAAACATGCCAGAAAAGCTGGCGAAATTGTAAGGTGAGACTTATCCTGGTCAGCTGGCCACTCTCACCCAACCTCACCACATGCGTTGTGATCATTTGGCATGCAACCAGAACTGCCCTAAAGCATACTCAGATCCCATCAAGCTCCAAGTGCCAATCTCAAAAAAGAGGTTGTGATGCTGCAGCAAAAGCCAAGCGTGGCCGAGGAGCGGCTCAGCCCAAAGGCAGACGGATCTCGATCTCCCAGCATTTCCTCTCCAGCTCGCAGAACCATCACTACCAATTGCATCTGACTACGGCAGAATCTATACTGCTGCAGCATTGCCAACAAGCGAGAATCCTGGAACAACCTGTACCCATCCCTTGCCCAAAGAGCTGGCCTCCACAGCCTGGCGCCGCTCCAGGTCAAAGAGCTGGGGATCCCAGCCTGCGCCACGGCAAAGAGGTGCATCCTTCCCACGGGTGTCAAAACAAGCCGGAGTTTCGTCGCACTTCCTGCTGCATCCAGACAGGGTCATGATCCAGGCCTGCGAGGCTTGCAAGTTCAGGTTGCAAGTTGCAACGTGTTTAAAGGGCTCTGGTGACAGGGCCTGTGGCGGCATCATAGTCGGGATGATACCGCCTGCAGCGCAAGCAAGACAGTATGTCACTATCACTTAGCCCCGCAACCCTATGCAGTCATCACTAAACAGTCTTGCCTCAAACGTGGATGCTGAGAAAGAGATATTTCTGGTCTGTCTTGAACCATGAAGACGAAGTCCTGCCATTGAACACTCTCTTAAAGCGCTGGGATTGTCACGACGTGGTCACGCTACCAGCAGCGCAGCAGCTCCTCCGGCGGCTCTGTGGCCTGCAACTTCAGTCAGCTGTCAGACTTTGACATGTCCAACTCTCTGCCTCCTCGATCTCTTTTTTCAGGATGTCTTCCGGCTTTTCCATGAACCTCAAGCCCATGCAAATGCATAAATCTTGGCAGCAAAGTGTTGCCTGCAAGTCGTCCCCGTGCAAGCAGCGTGGAGGCCCCAAATGGTCTCCTGGCATTCAGCAGAACCTGCAGTGTGCGCTCAAAGAATGCTCAAGGCCTGCATGCCCGCACTTACCACAACTTGCAAACTCCTGGCGAGCAAGGAGCTGCGTCTGGGCCCAGAGTTCAGCCCTGGCCATGTGCAGGCAAGGTGGAGCATTTCGAGAAGAAAACACAAAGCAGGGGATAGTTGAGTGCCAGATGTATTCTGCTCCTTCTCATGTACACTGTGACTGAAGCCTTTCAACCCCACCTGGCGACCTGGACTTGCGCTAGGAGCCTGCCTGAGAGCGTCCAGCAGCACAGTGGGATGGACCCTCAGCACAGCGGGAGAACCAGAAACGACTTCGGGCAAGGCACGCGGGAGAAGCAACCAGGATTCACCTTGCTAATGGCCATGAAGATGGTAACAACTTGCCTGGATTGAGATCTCTTGCAAGCATTCTGCCATCGGTGGCCTAGACATGTTGCCTCCCCCTCTCCCTGGCAATCACAACCCTTTTTGCGGCGTATGTCTCTCACCTCTTACCTCTTGAACCTAAGCAATGAAACGAATCCACTCCGTTCATTCCAAGGCTCTTCTGCGAAGCACCAGGTGGAGCAGCGACCTGTCAAAGCTGCCAGAACCATGCTTTCTGCAGCATAGCGTTGGACGAGTGATGTGCCTGTGCATTGCCTCTTGCCCGGGCAGCCGAAATCAGTGCCTGCCTGCACCAGAGAACAATCTCACCAGCATGCGTAAACCGGTGAGATTGAACTCTTCCCTTGCGCATGCGAACGCGACAAGTGATGGCGTCTTGAGATACGTACCCTGTTCAATCACTTATGTTTAGCAGTTTAGCAGAACTTAATAGAATTGCGTTCGTGCTGCGGCCAAATTAGGCATCGCACGTCATCCAAGCGGCCCGCGGGTCCACTCGATCAAGCCTCTCTCTGCAAACCTGGCAAAAGCTTAGCCAGCCGGTTACAAGTCCAGCAACAGCGGTTAGTGAGGCTTACGAAGCACCTTCAAGAACTCCATGTCCTTCCAGGAATTTATTGGTTCACGTAGCTGTAGCTTCTTGTCGAGTGCCTTCTTCCAGCGGGCTCTCACTCTTTCCGCAAATCACTCCTCCATCAATGTCCAAAAGGCCTCCATGATTTGCTTCGGCGAATCTTTGCTGAAGATCTCTGCCACAAGCGGAATGTAACTGGCGGCAATGACAAGGAATCCATCCCGCATGTGTACAGGACAAATTCAACGATGTCCTTCGCTGGAAGCCTGGCGCGTCCGGGTCGCCAGAGATGAGGCCGCTGTCCTGCTTTGAAGAGCCCGTTCGTCCGAGCAGCGTAGATTGTAGTAGTTTGATTCCGAAGTTGCTTGGATGACTTGTGGGCTTTGATTTGACCTGGGTTTGAACATCTCGTATCAAGCAGCAAAAACCAGGGACTAAAAGCCTAGGCGCGCGCCTCAGGCAATGGCAGAGAATGCTCCAGTAGCAGCTGCGCTGCATCACTCTCAGAGACCTGACGGGATTTTATGAGGAGTCACTTTTGGTGCGACAAGCCATGCCTCAAGTTGCTTCTCCGCAGTTAGCTCCAGGAATGGCAAGGCATCAGGCGAGAGCCAATGCCTGGCAAACAGATGTGCTTCCCCGATGTTGCGAACTGATTTCTCGGAGCGCTGGTTGGGTTGAATTGCGGTGAACCCATGTTTGCCAGCAGGGAGTTGAGCAGGGAGTCCAGTCCATCTAGATTGTCAACCTGTAAAGGTTCGGCTTCGTGCGGAACGCTAACAGTAGACAGGTGCAATCTCCGTCTGCACCCATGATTCCATGGAATTTTGCCTTGCCTAGAAATGTTGTTGTGGAAATCGTTGAGCATTCTTTTTGCAGCCTTCTCTGTTGGCGTCACTCATCTGTTGAATCTGTCCCTGCTGTGTTCAACCCGTTTGAATCACCTCTCTGCGTACCGCCGGACCTGGCAGCAAAACTAATCAAAACCACAAGGTCGTGAAATGTGCAAATAAGGACATGCCAGGCTGACTGACACAGCCCTAAGGATACCAAATCGGTACCGCGAAGCGTCCTCGGGCTTGTTTGGGCTAAAACTTCAACCTCCAGCCATCAAAGAAGAATTTTGTGGGTACGGAAGCTGGGAAACCGGCCAACCAGTCAAGGCGAGGAACTCGCCGAGATTCCACTTCAGGGATCCAAGCCTGGGAGCGACCGCTCAGTGCCACCAAGTGCCACCAAGTGCCTTGCAGAGAGCCGAGTTCGATGCAATGCAGTCATGCCTCCCATCGGCACCAGCCCATGAAAGCAGGAACGGACCTTCAGAGTCTTCACCAGTGCTGTGAATTTTTGCTCAGGCCAAACTGAGCTTCGCCACCGAGACTTCAGATGTGGCATGTGCACCAGAAAATGTTGTGAGCCCAGCCAGGGCCTGAATCGCAGCTCTACACCGCAAGCAGCCAACACACTCCACGTTTTGCCAAGCCGCTGCACCACCATCACGCGCTATCCCGCTCAGCTGGCAAACCAATGGCCTTTCGTGAAACTTGAGCACCATCCAAGTTGACGGACGCTCGAGGCTGCCACTTCCGGTAATCGGCCACTAGGAATGCCAGCTCCTGCAAGCCAGAGATTTGGGCTTGAAACACGCAGCTCATGAACCACTCAGGCACCTGGCTGTTCCAAAGCAAGGCCTTGGAAAATGGCGCCAGGTCGCCGTTCTTCTGCGCCTTGGTTGAAGCATGGTAGGTCCTAGCAGCGGGGTTGTGCCACAACAAGGGGCTGGGCATAAACAGCCGCAAGTAGCATCTCTTTGGGATCCAGACCTAAGTGGGCTCGGTAGATATAGCCATGTTAAGGCCCTTTCTGTGTGTCGCCAACAGTATGGGGGGGTCACCGATGCAAAAGCGACCCGTCCCGAAGGAGCCGGGACCTTCCCTGTAACCTTCCAGCTCACTGTGGAAGCCCCTCAGCATCAGAATGCACACGCTGAACGAACAAAAGGCTGCACTAGCAGATCCCAAACTCGCCCCTCGCATCATATACTGAGGTCTGCACAGGTCTTCTCGGTCTGTTTCAGCTCTGTCTCGGAACTCCCTCGAGAAAAGAGTCTCGAGCGGTGGTTGTGGGTTGTATGTCATTTGATCGGTGCAAAAAGTTTGCCAGGCCCATGACTCAGCTGCTGTGAGCCCAACAAACCGCTTCAGGCTGTTGACCTCCAGATTCCTTAACCGCCTCGGGATGATGCACGGAATCTCCGGAAGATCTTGAATCTTGAGGAGCCACAAAAACCCCATCAAGGCCACGTCTTGTACAACTCGTTCACAGTGGGGAGGTCTAAACCTTCCGCCTTAGCACAGACTTAGGCTTCAGTCACAAGTACAAGAACATATGTGCCAACATGAATGCAGCACTGCGCTTGTGATTTCAGCTTGCGGATACCGGCTGCAAGCCTTTTCCCAAATTCTCCACAACATACTTCAATGCATCTACGCTTACCTGGTCTTATCAAGTAGCAAAGGGCCACTTGATACACCCCGCCGCCCCCTGCGAACATCAAATGAGGCATGCGTTTCGCGCCCTACCAAGCCAATACCAAAGTGCCCTCATGGGCTTTGCTTTCAGCACCAATTGGCAACAAGATCTCCAACCAAAACAAGGCGATGTGTTTTGTGGGTGGCTCTTGCACCATCTTCGATCACCCCCAGCCATCAAGCTATGATCGGAGCGTGGCATTCTGGTCATGAGACATGCTGAGCCATGTGCCAGAAATTCACTTGGCAGCCTGTGGTTGCAGTCGTGCACATGAGACCAGCTGCTCTGAGCCTTTGGCTCGGTTGAGGACTAGCATGCCCATGCCAACGTTACTTCGCCTTTCCCGTGAGGACTCTCATTCGCAATAGAATTCCATCATGCTGAGCCCGCCGCTCAAGCACTTTGGCCTGTAAGGTTGGATCATCCATGTGCCGCCAGCGCCTTGAAGGTCAAATGTCGCACAGCCCCTCTTGGAAAGGGCCTCACAGCTTCGCTATGCTTCTTGCCCGTTGAGGTGATCGGCAAGAAGCGATGCCTAAGCAAAACACCGCAGCTGGCTTGGGCCGGCTCTGCAAATGCGAGCCTCCGGATCAAGAAAATCTGCGTCATCTGTGAAGTAGCCAGTTCCTAAACATGGCAGTTGGGCCAAAATATAAGAAGGACTTTGCAGCCAAGGCTAGGACGGATTAAACGATGATGCACCAGAGTGCATGGAAGCGCCCTGCACCTCCATCCTGCACAACCAAGCACTGATCTTCAAATGCTCGGAGATGTCAACACAATGAAGGCTCAAAACGTGCTAGCGAGCGGCTATGCAGATTGGTGGGTGCAATGCGGCCCCAAGATGCCTGCGACAGTCGGCACAGGAAGATGCAAGCGCACTGTCTTCCGGCACTTCCCCAAGGTCCATACTCTGACTGAGGCGATCATCATTCGACCATGGTCATGATACAACACAGCAGCTTATTCCTTACAAGCAATGAAAACTATGGCGAGGGGTCGATACAACGATAAAGCACCCACGACATTCGGCGTATTCGGCAAGAAGCCAAACACACATGACATTACGAAAGTGCATGGTGCTGAGGACTGCTGCTAGTTTGATGACTTTGTTACATGGAGAACACAGGTGCTACAAAAGAGCCAGGCAGTTGGCGCACGCAAGAAGAGCAACCCCACAAGCGAGCTTACGGCTGCAACAGCGTCAGGATTTTGTCGCTAGCTTTCATCGGCATCTTTGGCCGCGCGTTGTTTCCGCCGCCGGCCTGGGAGCACGACAGAGAAGTGCCATTCAGGCATGGAGTCTGATCAGGGCAGTGCCTTGATCGCCGTCCTGCATTGCCTCCAAAGGCGTCATGCTGACATGTCTAACTGGAAAAGCAAACACCACCTGTCTGCCTCCCCCTCAAGTGCAGACACAATCGTTTTTAACCTGCACTTTCCACAAGGTCTGACGTGTTCTAAGATCACATGGCTAGAAGGGCAGATCTGAGCGCTGAACATCTTTCTGTCACGCGACTTGTGCGTCTCACAATTACGGGCCTCCAAGGCACACTGATGCCCATGTACTGGCCCGGCCAAAGCAAGGCGGACGTTTCCTGCCTCATACCACCACTGGACTTGCTGCTGCATACCTGCGTACAACAGCTCGTGTGGCACCTAAGCTCAGGACAATCATCTTGCAGGTCAAGCTAGGATGTGAACCCGAACACTGAGCTGTGGACTCGGGCTGCAAGTTCACGCCATTTCTTTCGATTCATGAATGCAGACCACCATGTGTTCACCTGGGGTGCCGCCGCCAGGCCGTAGAACCGGAACACCAAGAAGCCTCAAGCTTCTGGGATGCAGGCACTGGTCCATTCCACCTCCTTGCAAGTGCCACAAGCTGAATTCATATGATGCGAGCGCACCATGGCTCGATCACTTGGGTTGCGCGCCCTCGGATCTTCGAAGTCAAGCTTTCGTAGCTTGCGCCTTGAATGGGCCAGGCCTGCCCCACCCGTCTAAACAACCGAGTCCAGAGCTCAGCTCCACACAGGAGATGCCGTACAAAAATGTCCGGTTCCACTGGAAAGCCATACTTGTCCTGAACCGCATTACAGAAGCCGTGCGTCCAGGCTATGGCACGCGCTATACAGATCCAATGCTTAACATGATGTTGCTGTGATCCTGGTAGGCGGTCAAGCGCGGCATCAGGTACACGTACCACCTTTGCATCAACCTGACTACGAGGACCCTACCGTGCCAGACTTCCTGAACGGCCCACATCAAGAGGTCAACACAATTTGTCCATCCCATTCAGGCCACCCAATGGGCGCCCAACATCTTGTAGCCACGATGGGGCAACCATTTCTGAACCTCACAAACAAACAGTTTGAAACCGGTGCGCTGGACAGTATCTTAGCTCAGCTGTGCACTTTAGTCCAAGGTATGTCTTTTGTCGGCAGCAAGCCTCAGACTGCGCAGATCCCGCCCTGGGAGCAACATATGGTTTTGTTATCCAGGGTCTGGTCCCTCAATCTATTCGGACTTGGTGCGATGGCATTGGACGTTTCCCATTCGCCCACCGCTCTTTCGGACTGTGCTGAGACTACAACTTTCTGTTGTATGGCAGATGGCCATTCGCAGTCTCCAATCCTCATGCGGCAGCATCTGAAAAGAAGGCTGCCAACCGTGCTTTCACAAAGCGTGACAAAACACAACCAAAGTGCTTTGGTCAATGCACCAGCTCAGCAAAGCTAAAGAGTCAAAGCAAGTCAAGATGATACTTCTATGCTAGATGGGATAGAGTCCTCAGCAGGTGTGAAGTTCCCAGTGGACTTGTTGCCACCACAAAGCTCTCTCCACTTGTCACGCACAGTGTTCGGATTGACCTCGAATGCAAGGAACTTCTTCGACGTCTGGAAACATCATCAATGCCATGCAAGGCATCTCAGCCAGGTACACCGAGAATGTTGGAGATGTTGACCCAACTGCCAGGCGATCTCGCACTGAACATGTGCCGACTTAGGTGTCTTTTTCCACTTCGCTGTACAACCGGCCAACCTGGGACGCTTCGCTGAGCTGGCCTGAGTCATGTCAACGAACTCTTTCAAGCAGCACAACGCATGGATGGTTACTTTTGATTCCGAATGTTGGAGCAAAGCGTGCGAAGATTTCAACGGCGAAATCATGTGAACGGATCAAAGCAGAGAAAGTGTTGTACTTGGAGGATGCTGTACCACCTGCGGCGAGACCAAGTAATCTGCCAAGGCTGATAGCCTGGGGCGCTTGGATTAAAGACCGCCTGAGAGGTTTGCCTCGGGGACTCGTCCAACATTGAGGTAGTCCGGCCCCGCAATGCTCCAGACATTGGCCGCAAGGCTTCTCCCACTGTTCCAATGCTGGCCTCCAACACCCTTCCCCATCCCCTTCTCTTCAGACTCGCGTCCCGAATTCCTCTGCTGAACTCCACTTCACAAATGCTCGTGATCAACTCCCGACTTGGGCGTGTAGTTCTGCCATACCGCACTAGCCCCGCAGAACCGCGCATCCAGTCGCATCTGTAAAGCTGACCGCAGCTGCGTGGTGAGGGAGCATTCAGCAAGCACTTTGGCAGCAGCCTTCAAAGCTTACATGTCTGTCCTTGCTGACCCCCTCGGCAGCCTGACTTCTTGCTATCGGAATATCAGAATTACCAAGTGAATGCAAATAACACTTGGGGAGAGCATTCCTGTGCCTTGTAGGCACTACGAAGTCCAAATCAATAGACCCCACATGCTCAACAAAACACAACTTAAAAAGACCATTGGCACCTTAGGCCGAAGAACTCATGCATGCCTCGTCCAGCAGAATCTGGCATTCCTCGTGCGTCCACCTGTCTTACACCGACCGCATTCCACGCGCGAGGAAATTCCAAAAAAGCGTCAGGCCTGTGTCCCCCCCAAAGGATCCTGCACATAACTTGACACATGCCAACATTAGCATCCTCCAAATGAGGTCCTCTTGGCTCTTTGAACGATGGCCCAGGTCTCAGGGTTCAGTTTGGACATGCTTAGATGACTCGAATCCTGTGCAAGGGTCCCAGCAGAGCGCCGGTCCAACCCTGCCAAGAAGGCAATGCGCCCCCATGCCCCGCCTGATAAGCACTCACCAAAACCAAAGGCCAACATATTGAAAACCGAGTCCCGCGCCGGTCCTCTCCTTGTGTAGTGATTCGGACCTTCATCGCACAGCGCGCAAACACAGCTTGCTGCTGCCGAATGTTCTTGGTGCGACACACTGTGTTGTAGTCAAACCCCTCCTCATCGCAGTAAGCCTGCATCCTCAGCATTCCACACGAGCTTTCTGTCCCAAATCCACAAGATCACAATATTAGCTCAGAGAAACTACGCAACAGCAGCCAACCAAACAGGGCAAATGTCCAAAATTTGAACGCATCCACGCTACCTGAAACAAAACACCATGAACAAACACGTGCAAAGGACTTGGCAGGCTTAAGACATGAACGCTTTCACGATTTTAGCATTCTCCACGTCGCTGAAGGGAACATTGCGCACCTGGCAGGATGCAGATTCATGTGAATCTCCAATGCAACTGTAATGTGTACTTTGCTTTCCTTGCACAACGTCCCAATACTGACGTGAGCAATCATTTCAAATAATTATGCTACAAAGTTACCGTTGGTGCAGGAAAGCACTGCAGGTGAGCCTTGGAACCCTTGTAGTCTCCTTGCGGTTTCCAGGCGCGCTTCCTCCAAAAGCACATGCACATGCCTTGCCCATGTCAGACAAACCTCACTGGGGCCCTTGCCTGATTTCTTTTGCCGGCTTAGCCGATTGCTGCTCATCAGGGTCCTTTCTTTTTGTTCTCAACGCCTTGCGTGCAAGATCAGCAAATAAGCTACCTTGTAGAGTTATCCAAGATTTGTGTTCGTGTTACTTCGAATTATCTGAAAACGGAGCCTTCTTCACCATCTCGTGCTGGACCCATTTTCCACGCTGGACGCTTTACTTATAACATAAACTTGCAATGCCATGCTGCATGTCTTGGGCTATGAACTGGCGTCCCATGAATGCAGGGGCTCAGGTCTCGCACGAGTGCATCGTAAGCTTGCAAGAACGGATGTTTGTGGAATACGACGTCTGCGCGAAAATGAGTTCCCAAACATCTTGCTGACATGTGATCCAACGTTGCTGACATGCGGTGCGCTGCTAGTAGCCGGAGGGCCGTGAACACATCCTTGCACATGAATCAAACTGAACGGGCGCAAGTTTGTCACTCCTCGCTCAGGACGTGACACGGAGCCGGTAGATTGTGGAGCTTGGGCTCATGGGGGACAACTTTTTCCTAAGCCTTGGCCTTGGGCCTGACCCGTGGGAAATGCTGCCTAAATATTCCCATGGACCCCTGCGCTAAAAACTTGCGAGGCAGCGCACCTTGGTCTTCAAAAGTCATGAACCAAGGCAGCAAGGTCCTAAACAACTACCTTGGGTTCAGGTTGGGTTCCCCCGCCTTGCAATAATGCTTGTACGGGATAATGATAATGGTGCCAGGGTCCGATTATATTTTCGTTAGAATGGTCCTTCTATTCGCGTGGCTATGCACACTATTTGCCTACATCATGCGCTGACTCCACTCGTCAGCCAAGGTAGGAGATAGCTGTGTTTGTATCAACAATGAAGCCACAACAAAGGTCCATCTCGTAACTCGCCCGCATCTTTTCGTGCTGAGTCCAGCCCTCAAGGCAGCAGCAGCAGCAGCGGCTTCAAATCCCCCGTAAGAAAGTGGTGTTTCTGTTCGCGTGGCTACACACCCAATCTGTTGCGAGTAGGGAATAACTGCATTTGCACCAACAAGCAGGCCACAACATGATGCTGCATCTCGTCACCCCGCCCTCATCATTTCGAGCTAAGTCCATCCCTCAGGGCAGCCAAAGCAAGCACGTTCTTTGTAACAAAATGGCGCTTCTGCTCGCGTTTCCATGCAATCTATCTGTCAACTTCAAATGTAGGCTCCAATAAGGTCAAGGTAAGAAAGAGCTGCGTTTGCATCAACTCACTTCGGGCCAAGTCCATCCCGCAGGGCAGCCAGCAAAAGCGAGTACCCTGTAACAAAAGGGTGCTTCAGTTCGCGTTTGGATATACCAACTATCTGTCAATTTGAGGTGTTGACTCCACTTGCAAGTTTTGGAAGCCCACCCCAAACCCTCAACCCTAAAGCCCTGAAAGTATAGTTATCAAGAGGCGCCAATATAGAACACCGCTAAGCCACGAGCGATCCCTTTTCGACTCAGAGGGCTCGAGTTTCATGTTGCAGGTGTGCCATACATATAAATTTGGTACAACTCACATGTACAAACTCCCATGTGAATCTACGAAAGTTACCTTGAACCCTACATACATTTCCCGAAACTCCAACCGTTTGGCACTAAACTTCACACCCAAGACCCTCAAGCCCAACAGCTAGATTCCTAAAATGACCATCAACAAAAGGAAGTCTCTTCAGAGAGCTACAACAAGGATGCTGGTGTTTAGACGCCGAAGCAACAGCGGCTGCAGCCGGGGCTGGACCCGAAACCTTCGGCGAAGGGGTGGCTTAAGGGCGGACTCAAGGGAGCCTTAACGACACGGTTGAGGGGGGCTTAAGCGGTGTTCTGCTTAACGGGGTCTATGGGGGGCGGTATGTAGAAAACAAAAAACCTTTTTGCTCAACAAAGCTAACGCAGGCAAATTGTGTTTTAAACCCTTCTTGAAATCGTCGCAAATGGCGGTGGATCCGAAATTTTCCAAACTGGCAGCTGACTCTAAGCTGATCATTTATTTTGCTGAAACAGGTCTATACGGGGGCGGCATTTTAGAAATACATGGATCTTGAGGCCGGCGGGGGGGCGGTATTTAGAAAATGAGTGGGCCTTTTCCTTTTGCTTAAAATGCACATGGGGGCAAATTTTACCTTAAACCCTTGCTTAAAGATGCCTAATTATGGGGGGCAAATTTTACCGTAAACCCTTCTCCACGACCTCTGAAATGGGATCCGATTTTTTTCTAAACTGGCTTGCAAATGGAGAGGGCCTCGGCGCCCCCCAGCCCCCCGCGCGAGGGGCTGCGCCGCCCCTCGACTGCCCCGCTATTTTAGATCGACCACCGGATTTTTTCTGAGCTGGCTGAACTTTTATTCCGCTTAAAAGGGTCTACGGGGCGGTATTTAAAAAACAACTGAACCTTTTTCTTGGCTTAAAGAAGCCTATGGGGGCAAATGTTGCTTGAATCTTTTACTTGAAAATTTTCTCAAAAGCCTCTGAGATGGCGGTAGGTCCGAAACATTTTTTAAATTGGTTTGCAAAGGCCGCTTCTGAAGTCCCGCCACCCTTGTGGCAATTGAGCAGCCGGGCAGGCTAGTGGGCAATGCTCGAATCGTGCATGTCTTGCCACCCCATCAAGCAGCCCATTCCGCGTCGCACGTATGCAATGTCTGGAGCCAAGTTCATGAAAGTCCCTAAAGATACTGTTGGCTCTTTCTTAATGACCTTCCATCCCGAGAACAACACTGGCAGGGAAATCCTGGAAGTGGATGTGAGAACAACGGTGAAATTCAGCGCAGCAAGCGCTACGTCCAGCACTCCCAGCACAGTGGCCAGCTTCAGATCCAGCACCAGCCTGCGCGCTATACACCTGCCCAAGACTTCTTGCTGCCTGCCACACGCTCGAATCGTAAAAGGTAAAGAAAGAGCGGAGGGCATGAGGCATGACCTCCGCCCAATTCCAACTTCTGCCTGCATTCCGGCACACTGGTAACTAGGACAGCGCAGGTCCTGCATGAGGGGGGAAACCCCTTCGGCATGTGCTTCTTATTCCTCACAAGCTTGACGTAATATTGGATGAGACTTAGTCTCATTCCTTGGTTGCATTATTCCAATCAATTCAAACATATTCGTCACACAATGCTTTGTATAAACGAATCAATTGATAAGATTAAATCGAATCAAAGCGCGGCCTTCTTTTTGGCAATGGGGCATGCCTCAGCGAATCCCTGCAGTTACAACGGCAGGGTTAGGCAACAAAACAGGGTGGGTTGGGTGGGTCAAAAATTTTCCACTCCAACTGAACCACTGCATACACGCATCAGCGGCAAGAAAGTTCAAGAACTCATCCACTGAACACGTGAAAAATTTTCCAAAACAATTTTGGAACATGACTGCAACCAGAATATTACTAGTTTCAAAAATTTGAAATTCAAGCATGTGTGTGAATAAGGTGTGCATCCCACTGGGAGTAATCACTTATTCCTCACAAGCTTGACGTAATATTGGATGAGACTTAGTCTCATTCCTTGGTTGCATTATTCCAATCAATTCAAACATATTCGTCACACAATGCTTTGTATAAACGAATCAATTGATAAGATTAAATCGAATCAAAGCGCGGCCTTCTTTTTGGCAATGGGGCATGCCTCAGCGAATCCCTGCAGTTACCCCCATCCTTTAAAGAGGGAGTCTAGGCATGGCTTCGATCGAGCAACCCCGTCCAAACAAGAAGCTGAGAAATCCAGTCGGCTCGGCCCATCCGCTATATTAGAAGACGTGCCAACGCGTGCATACCAAGACTTCAAACAAAGTGCAGCTTCAGATTCGACAATCGCCTTGACCCACGAGTTGGCAGGCTCCAAGTGGGCGTAACAACGAATGCACGTATGCCTGGCACCATCGTTGTCCAAGAAACAGATTAGCTGTGCGCTATGCAAAAAGGCCTTCCAAAGTTCAAGCGAAATCAAAATAGGCGCAATCTCCAAATCGAAAATCGGTTTTTGGAGTGGCTAAAGAGCTTCTTCATGACCCGTGCATCAACCGATTCACCGAAGAATCCGGCCACGCACCTATTAGGTCCGAAAAGAACAGCCCCTATTCCCCCCCAGCATTTCTCCGGCTCGCAGGCCCCATCAGTGTACAAGATCCAGGTGTCTTGTGAAAGAGGCTGGATGCACAAAGGCTCTGCAGAAGAAACACATTGCACAAGCGACATCACAGCACTGCGGAGCTCCTGCTGGGTGAAGTCGCAACCTTGCACGCAGAAGCTAGTGTCCTCACGGCACAGCAAGGTACTCGGCCAAAGAATAACCTTCAAAGAAAACCATACCCCTAAGTTCAAAGACCCGAGGTTCAATTTTCCCAGCATCAAGATGCTCTGCAAGAAGGTTGACAGCTCTTCACGCCTGGTGGAGGTGTGGCCAATGGAAATCTTTCGGGAAGCACTGTGAGACATGTCGACTTGCAAGCATGCCAAACACGGTAGAATAAGGGGTTGGAGAAATCATCGAAAAATGATGACCAAACCAATTTCAGCAAAACAAGGCCTTCCTCCAAACAGCCATAGCCACCCTCAAAAAAGCGCTCACAGAGCCAGTTGCTCCAAAGAGCAGGGAATTAACCCCTAACAAGGCCGGCTGCTCGGACCCATGGCGGTTTACACCAATGCGCAATCTCTGCCTGTCAGAAGGATGAACCCCATACTGCTTGTAAGCACTACGCAAATCGAACGTGCGTCCTACCCAGTCTGCAAGGCCCTCATCTGGCGCGGATCCAAGTGCACGCTCAGCCATGGCCGCCATTTTATCTATAGTGTGCAACTCAAAACCGCTCGCGCAATCCTATTGTGCCGTTAAGACCATTGATGGTACAATCATCGATAAGACGAATCTTGGTGGGACCCTGTCGCAAGGCGAACCTCAAAGCAATCAAAAGGCCTTTGTTGCTCTGGTCGTTCGAGAGCCACGACCAACCTGCGTCAAGCTCTTTCCTGGTCTCTTTCCAGGCCGCCAACTCCAAATCATGGTCCTGGCGGGTCCTAAGTCTTTTAAGGACACTCTTGTTAAGCCCAGAGGACAGGATCAAGAGGGTGTCCATGGTCATGGCAGGCCTCTTAACCCTTGGCTGCGAGTTGCCCGATAAAGGCATCCACCCCGAAATCCGGAAGCCCTGGCGAATGTCCTTAACCAAATCATGGTCAGGACACTTTGCTTCTTCCATTATTTCCCCAAGGAGTCGTTTACCACTCAAGACCTTTCTCAGATATGGTGGCATGGAGTCGTGCAACGCATTTTCGTCAGGCTGTAATTCCTTTGCCCTTCGCGTCCACTTTTTAACAAAATCAATACGCAATTTCGCAAGTGGGTACGAGTCTCTGCAAAAGTTAGCATTGATGGCTTCATGAACAGCAGGCTCCATGTGCACTTCGAATCCCCTAGGATGGCCAACCCGAAACGCGCTCAATGAAGACCTCAGGGCTGCAAGGGATCCCAATGAAGAAGACCTCTAATCTGAGTTTTCTTCCATTGGTCGAAGACGCTAGCATCACACGATGTAAGATCAGGCATGTCATGAAAATGTACTTCCGAAGTGCTCTCAGGGGACGGCCGGATAACACCCCCATCAAAAAGGCGCCGTTGCACAACTTTTGAGCCTTTTGGGAGGTTTCGAAGAAAGACTTCTGCAGGCTGTATCCCTAAGGCGACACGGGTGCTCTTATCATGGAATGAGATGGATGTTTGCGCTGCATGCAAATCGGCATTGGGAAAACAAAGCTCAAGCAAGGCATCCATAAGGCGTTGGCACAAAAGAAGCGGATAAGCAGCTTCGTCAGCAGTGACAAAGTGCAGGCGATTTCCGACTTTGCGTGGCGTCCAGGGTTTATGCCAGTGTGTATTGTCGCAAAACATGGACAACTGCGAGAAGTGATCTTGAGAGACCCAAAATCGCGTCAACTTTGGTCGTTGTCCCCCATGACAGCAAGAATGGAAATCCACATTGTGCCCAGGACAAAAGTTAGCCAGCTCTAGAAAGGAAGTCAACCAATATAGGCTTGAGGCAGGGTCTCAATGACTACCAAGATCCCAAGAGAAATGGCGAAGATGGAGATACGAGTGACCTGTTGGAACTGGTTCGCTGGCTCCTTTGTGCAACCCATGTGTGCCCCGCGTGCCCCTAGACTAGCCACCAGCCAGTTTCTCGCCTGGGCTCAAGCAGACTTGAGGATGAACAATGTGGTGAGGTTTGGACAACGGTCCATCACAGCTCATACTGGCCATGTGGAATGCTACCAGCCGTCCTGAGTGAAATTCCATTTGCCGAGAAAAAGTTGAGGTGTGATTGCATGAATGTTATATAGAGAATCAATTTGTGCATTTCCGCATCGACCGAATATTCTTTAGATGAGTGGGTGTGGAAGACACTTTTTGAATTGTACCTATTTTTGAATCAACGAATATGTTATCACTAAGGTTCTTCTTCACAAGAGATGGAGCTTGCGCACACAACTGTTCGATGAAATTTCTTATGAGTATCTTGCTTGGATGCGACTCTCGCGTGGACACGCTGCATGTTCATCAGCCGACGATATGTCACTTCAGGTTTGCATAGCGCGCATATGTGCACCACAGCTGCCATTTTGTGGTGCGGTCGTAAGTTAGCGTGCAGTTACATCATTTCCAGCCTGGAGTGCACAGGATGTTTGTGCGTAATTTTGCTTGGATTATGTTTTGTCTCCAGAAAACGGAGAGATGCTGTCTGATACCAATCACTCCAGCTCACTTTGCTTGACCCCACTGCCAAAACGTTCCGTGAAAAACATATTTTCTTATGATACTTTTGGATGCGATATATTTCTTGCTTGGAGAAATTTCGTAAACAATTTTGTTAGTCCGTAAGCGACAGTGGATATGTGTAGAGCGAACATTTTCCAAAAAAACGTAACTGGTGTTAAGCCTTCCGTGCTTCATGTCAAGTAGATGGTGCGAATCACATGGAATCAGTGCAGAAATTTTGTTGGCTTGGAGTGAGAGTGACAATTCCTTGTCGCAGCCCAGGGAGAGGAGCAGAGATCCCACGTGAATGGCAGAGTGCCATCGCATGAAGGGACGGAAAAAACTAGAGTGCTCATGTGAATGGCAGAGTGTCGTGCAGAGAGGGAGGGAAGCATCATGCTGAGGTTGAAACCATGCTCGCAAAGTATGTTACAGCTATAAGCGAAAACATTCCGATTTGCAGTGTTCACATGTCATTGCAGTCATGTTGCTTCCGTGTTCTCTATGCGGGCCAAGTTGTCCCGACGTATATTCGTGAGATCCCGAAGAAGTGAGTGATTCGCAGGTTGATGATCTCCACATTGTGCGTTTGAGTTCATACAAAAGCCACACAATCAACTCATGAGAATTAAAAAAAATTGAGTGGGCATCAGGAGGTTTAATTCAGCATGATGTTCGTGGCAACAAGATGCGAACACAGTTTGAAATTTTGCACATGTGCGCGTGGTCCAGATGCAGGCCCATGGACACGCTGCGGCAAAGTCCATGGCTACTGGCACTGAAAAAAGTTCCAAAACTCCAGCTGTTTTTTGATTGTTCTCCGTGTTTGTGCAATGGATTGTTGCTTTTCGTTTCTAATTTGTGATAAATGTCAATGCAAATTGCATGCGACAGCTGATCGTCCCAAAATTGTAAGTTGACATCACGACCTGCCACTGTATTGACGTGAAGATTGGTGACAATCATCGGTGGGCTGCGGGGTGCTTTGACTTTTTGTGATGTGCAGGTGGGATAATGTGATTGCAGTTGAATGCTGGATGAGACGATTCACACCACAGCGTTGCGTTGCACCACTTCTGTGTTTGCTTTTGAGGTTTGTGCTCAATGTAGTCTGCTTATAAGTACCGTGTTGCAATGGAACATTTTCGGACGAATTGTGTTATCACGAGTCCAGTGCGAGCTTCAGCCCCTTCTTTCAGTTCGGCATCCAGCTCACGTCGTTTCGAGCAACGCCGAGCACACTTTGGAAACTATGACAGCGAGGCGGCCACCTCTGTTCCCAAGTGGCTGGTCGTGGCAAGTGCAGCACAAGCTGCGGGGTTGGTTGTGAAGAGACGGCGGCAGTTGAGTGGATGTGCACGCTGGCTGCGCATACGATCGGTAGCATGCGCCGCTCAAGACTGGACACGCAGAGACCAGTTGTTGCAAATTGAGGAGAACATGCAGCAGCTTTGGGAGGAGCAAAATGCGTATGAGATTGATGCCCCCGAGGATGCAAATTCCTCAGAGAAGTACTTCGTTACCTTTCCCTTCCCGTACATGAACGGCAAACTCCACCTAGGTCATGCCTTTTCTATCACGAAAGCAGAATTTGCTGTTCGTTTTCAGCGCCTTTTGGGCAAGAGGGCCCTGTTTCCCTTTGGCTTCCATTGCACAGGCATGCCAATTGCTGCAGCTGCTTTGAAGCTGAAGGAGTGCCTTGCCCAGAGACGGAATGGAGAGCCAGAGCAAGCTTCAGTGCCATCAACAGCAGCGGAGAGCTCTAGTGCAGATGCCCCAGGTGTTTTCAAAGGGAAGAAGTCAAAGGCCGTGGCGAAGACTGGTGGGCTGGACCAGTACGACATCATGGTAGCGCTTGGTATTCCCGATGAAGAAATTCCGAAGTTCACAGACCCGAAATACTGGCTGGAATTTTTCCCGCCTTTGGCCATACGGGACTTGAAAAAATTTGGTGCAGCAGTGGACTGGCGTCGCACGTTCATCACCACTGACTTGAACCCATACTTCGATGCATTTGTTCGCTGGCAGTTCATGAAACTCAAGGATAAGTACCTAGCAAATGGGAAGCGTCAGACAATCTTTTCTATCACCACTCAGCAGCCTTGTGCAGATCATGATCGGTCCGAAGGGGAAGGTGTGAACCCGCAGGAGTACACCCTGATCAAGATGAAGGTCAAGGAAGTACCTGAAGAGTGGGTGGAAGCTGTCGGAGAAGGTAGCATTTTCCTTGTAGCAGCAACATTGCGACCCGAGACCATGTATGGGCAGACCAACTGCTTCGTTTTGCCTGAAGGTGAGTATGGCTTCTTCCGCATGCGGGGCGGGGACATTTTTGTCTGCAGCCAGCGTTCTGCGCTGAACATGTGCTATCAGGATCTGGCTGCAAGCTCCGCAGACGACAAGCAGCCCGTTTGTCTAATGACAAAAGCTGGTTCGGACCTTGTGGGGCTTCCTTTAGAGGCTCCTCTTTGCCAGTACCCAACAATCCATGTGTTGCCGATGTTTACAATTTCCATGCAGAAAGGCACAGGAATTGTGACAAGCGTGCCAGCTGAAGCCCCAGATGATTATGCTTGCCTCATGGACTGGAAGAAGCGTGCCAACTGGCGAGAACAGTACGGAGTCAAGGAAGAGTGGTGTGCACCCTTCGATGTCGTTGACATCCTGTCATTCCCTGACGCAGAAGACGATCTGCCCTCAGCTCCAGCCATCTGTGCAGCAATGAAAATTGAGTCACACCGTGACAAGGACAAACTTGCAGCAGCCAAAAAGGATGTGTACCAAAAGGGCTTCTATTCAGGAGTGATGAAAGTTGGACCATATGCAGGAGAGAAAGTCATCGATGTGAAGGCCAAAATCAAGCAAGACTTAATCGATGAGGGGCATGCAGTGCCATACTTCGAACCCGAGGCGAAAGTTGTTGCCCGATCAGGGGACGAATGTGTTGTGGCGCTTTGTGACCAGTGGTATCTGAAGTACAGCGATGAGGAGTGGACCGGCAGGGTTCGCAAGCACGTCTCGGAGAACTTCGAGATGTTCAGCGAGCCTGCTATGAACGCCCTCACTCACGCTGTCGGTTGGCTTGGAGATTGGGCATGCTCTCGGACTTTTGGCCTGGGAACCAAGCTTCCTTGGGATGAGCAATGGCTTATTGAAAGCCTCAGTGACTCTACTATCTACATGGCCTACTACACAGTGGCGCACATGGTGGAGGGATTAGAGGGGTCTGACAAGATTCCAGCCGAAAGCTTTACTGAAGAGGTCTTTGATTACATTTTTGGCCTTGCCGATTGTGTTCCCGAGACTTCCAGCATTCCCAAAGATATGCTGGAGAAGATGAGACGTGAGTTTCAGTATTGGTACCCTGTAGATCTGAGATGTTCAGGAAAGGACTTGATTCAGAATCACTTGACGATGTCACTGTTCAATCATGCTGCTGTATGGCAGAATGAGAGCCTGTGGCCCAAAGCTTTCTATTGCAATGGCCACATCATGGTGGACTCTGAAAAGATGTCAAAATCCAAGGGGAATTTTTTAACCCTGGAGGAGGCCATCAGCTCATATTCTGCCGATGCAACACGCATCGCATGTGCTGATAGTGGTGATGGGCTGCAGGATGCCAATTTCTCCAGGGAGTCGTGCGGCAAGACCATCCTTCGCTTGACCACGTTGCAAGCTTGGGTAGAAGATGCCGTCAACAACTTGCCCAACATGCGAACTGGAGATTTCAGCTTTCTTGATAACATCTTCAACAATGAGATTACAAAGAGCGTCATGGCCGCTCATGAGGCCTATTCCGGTATGCTTTTCAGTGACGCGCTGAGAGCTGCACTGTATGATATGGAGAATCTCCGTTCCCAGTACAGCATACTCACCAGTGGTGACGTGCATGCAGATGTAATCCGACGGCTTCTTCGCTGCCAAACCATCATGCTCTCGCCAATCGCGCCGCATTTCTGTGAGCACTTATGGCGAAATGTTCTGGGTAACGAGACTCTCGTGGTTCAGGAGGCATGGCCCACTCCGGAAAAGGAGTATGACCCCTTCCTGGCACGTCAATACGCTCTCATACAAGGGACTCTCCGGACATTCCGTCTGCAGCTGGAGAAGTTCAAGAGCCCCAAGAAGAAGAAGAAAGGAAAGCAAGATCAGGGACCCCCTCCAAGACCAAGCAGAGCAATAGTCTTTGTGGCCAAGAATTACAAAGATTGGCAAGTTGAGGTTCTGAAGGCTTGTTAGCTCAAGTATGTTCTTTTGTGTACGCCTTGATTTTCCTACGTTTTGGTGCGGTCTTGTAGCTTCGGAGACAGCATGCGCAGGTCTTACAGACTGTGGAGCTCAATGCAGAGAACGAACCTGCAGACAAGAACTTCATGGGACAAGTGCGTGCGGCGGAAGCCATCAAAGACCTTCCCAAGCCTGTAATGAAGCAAGTCATGCCCTTCGCGTCGTTTGTCATGAAGCAGGTGCCTGCGCAGCACAGAGAGGAGGGCAAGTTGAGTGTGTGTGATTGGTGCAGGAAGTGAAAGCCAGAGGCTCCGAGGCGCTAGAGTTGGAGCTGCCTTTTGACGAGGTTCGGAAAGTCTTGTGATGCAAGGCTGGACGTTGGGACTCTTAGGCGTTGTGACGCTTGAGCTGTGGCAGGCCGCCATGCTGCAGGATTTGGGCGAGGCCAAGATGCTGGCCTAACTGTGCATGACTTTGCCTTCGCAGCGTGCTCCGTTGTGAACTTGCACCGCAGGTCATAAAGTCGCAGCTGGGTATTGAGAAGCTGGAGGTTGTGAGTGCTGCGGAAGAGCATCCTTTGGGATACGACCAGCAGCGCGATGCTGCTGGACCGGCAAAGCCGCAAATCGTTTTTCTTGCAGACCAATTAGAAAGTGCAGCAGCGTGATTCAATGCTGCCAGGGCACATGCCTGCGCAACTTCAATTTTCATGGCCTGCTTGATTTTCGAGGATTCCTCAGTTGAAAAAGGCAGACCAGTTCGATTCTGCCAGCTTGAATCAAATTCAGCTCCATGCGGAGCTTAAGAAGAACAATCTATCGGACATCAACAATTTGACGTCGCTTTCGTTGTGCGCCTTCCTGCTCAGCCCGCATTTTGCGACCGCTTTGGTTGAGCTTCCTGGGAGCACCAGGGTGGAGGGGCCAGCAGGCTCCACCTGTCCAGGCCTCGAGCACACCTTCAATTGAAACATTCCACCTCTTTAAACACCAATCGCGCCGTGCAGCACCGTCAGCACGTTCCCACAGTCGGTCTGTTTTCGCGGGCTGTTGAGACGCTGCGGCAACATAGCTGCGTGGTCACGGCCGCGTCGGAGCCTAAAGTAGGATGAAACGCCGTACGAGCCCTGTGCAGTGCAGACAACTCTCAGGCTCGGGACAATGTGATGGTCGAACGTGTCTGTCACGCCAAGGTCGCCCGCTCAGAGCTAGCCAGCATTTGGTTGAATGCTCGCAGCTCGTTCTATTGCTGCACGTGAGGCAGCGCATCATCTGGAGAGTTGGCTTGTGAGGCCGTATGTGTCGTCACTGTGCAGCTCAACGTGTTGAATTGCAGCATATTGCAGCTATGCTTCTAAGGTGTTCGACCGCATGTAACGGGTGCAACCAATTTGAGGAGGCTGGTCGCTAGAGCTTCTCCACATGTGCTCGAAGCTCTGTCCTTTGGTGAAGTGCGCGAAGCAGTGCAATTCCCGACCTGTGGTTACGCATGGCTCCAGCAGCTAGCAGCTAGCACTTAACAGGTAATGGTTTCGCATGAGTGTCCAAGCGCATGCTTAGCTGATGCCACTGCCAGGTCGCAGCTTCCCACAGAAAGCTGCAGGGCCTTCCCAGCCTTCACAGCTTGTGGGTCTTCGCAGGGACATCGACATTTTCTTGGACACTTCGCAAGTGGGCCAAGTGGGCTACACGGAGCGGCTTGAGCCAGGCCCTGCCGAGGATGCCTCGCCTGTCGTGTCACAAGGTTTATCCTTCTCACAGATACAGCACCTCTCGGAGAACAACGAAGAGTTGCAGCGAGCCTTGGAAGGTGCGCGCCAAGAAGTCAAAGCAAAATCCAAGGCTATCTCCACTTTCAGCAACACTCAGAGGAGCCAGCTGAGCAATGTGAAGAAAGAATGTTCAGAGCTCCGCGAGGATGGCAGAGCCAAAAAGCGACGTATAAGTGAGATGGAGGATGAGATTGTGAAGCTCCAAAGAGAGCGAGACAAACTGGCCACCGATCTGAAAGAATTCCGTGACCGTTCTCAACGTGACATGCAGGCCATGGAGATGAAAGCCTCCGAGGAGCGTAGAAAGCAGGACTGCGCAATCGCGCATCTGGAATCAAGACTTCAGCAACTCTCTGAAGCAAGTCGCTCGGGCTCGGGTCATGAGCCCTTGAAAGCCCGAAACTCCGAGCTGGAGCAGGAGATCCTTGCGTTGCGTCTCCTTCTCAAAGAATGGTGGCCAGAGAAGGAGCTCGCAACTCAACTTCAGGTCAAGCATCTTGAGCTGGACCAGGAACTCCAGCAGCTGCGGAGTGCGAGAACAGATCTGCTTTCAGCAAGAGAGCAGGTGAAGACCTTGGAGAAGGGCCAGGCGTCTCTCAAGGCAGACCTGGATGCTCGTGATGCTGCCCTCAAAGAGGCACGAGAGGCAGACGTAGCCAACTCCTTGGCGAAGCAAGACCTGCTTGCCTTCCAAGATGTGGCTTTGGAAATCCTCAATGCTGCCAGAGAGTGCCGAAGCGATGTGCCAGTCAGCGCCACCGCAGCAAACCTGAGATCTGCTTGGTCATTTCTTCAAGCTCGCCTGGCTAAGGAAACCCAGAAATCTCAGCAAACTCAGCGCCAACTGGATGCGGCAGTTGATGAGCAAAAGGACCTGGAGATCAAGATCAGCAAGCTTCGGGTTGAGGCAGTATGCTCCGCTGACTTAAAGGGACAGTTGCAGCATGCACAGTCCGAGATCCAGCGTCTGACCTCTGAAGCATCTATGCTTCAAGAGGCCTTGGCGGGGAAAAGCCCAGATTTTGAGAAGCTGCCTCCCCGGACGGCAGAGTCTCAGGAGCTCCAGCAGCAGCTTGCAGCAAAGCAGCACGCCATCGATTCCATCACCAAAGAGGCCGATTCCCTTCGCAGCCAGATTGGAAAGTTGATGGACATAGAAGGCAAGGCGCGCAAGCTGGAACGGGTGAATTCAGAACTCTGGGAGGCTAACAGGGACCTTGAGAGCCGCCTGGAAAGACTGGAGGCTGCAGATTTACAGGATTTTGATCCCCGCACAACCAAAGTCCTGCATCTTGCAAGAGGGCCAAGAGGACATGATGCTCCCAGCGCTGGTGTCGACCTAGAACAGCAGCAGGCATCAAGACAGTTGGATCGCTTCAAGAAAGCAATGCGAAAGTATGTGCAGGAGTTCAGGGAGGGCATCTATCATTTGCTGGGATGGAAAGTCGAGATGAAGGGTGACAGCACATCAATGCGGTTTCACCTGACCTCAAGATATCATGAGGGTCAGGAGCTGGTCTTCCAGCTTCGACCTGCAAGCATAGGGCAAGCCGCCGAGTTCGATCTGCTTGGGACTTCCTGGGCTGAACAATTGCAAGGTGACCGTCAAGCCATGGCTTTCCTAGAAGTCTACAGCTCCATTCCTGGCTTCCTAGCGCATGTGACCGTAGATCGTCTTGCCCAGCAGACCTTCACCAGATAGTCGCAGATGGCAGTCAAAAACTCGCCAGACATCAGGCTTCATGCTCTGCGGCCCTGCGGCATTGATGTCTTGAACAGGCATCGTTTGCTTGTGCTGGAGAACAGGTCCGGCATCATGCCTGCTGCTACCAGAGGCCGCCTTCTCAGTCCGCTACGGTTCAGTTTGCTTGCCACTGCCTGCGCTCTCTTTGCCAGCTGGAAAGGCGTGGTCAGAACTAAGCCACATGCAGTGTGCAGCAGTGGGAATACCTAGCTGAGGCTGTGAAACCTAGAGGAAATACTGCAATGACTTCATAAATGTAGAAATCTATTACTGCGAGACGTGTGTGGCAAGAAACGATTCAATAGCAACAGAAGTAGCTTCTGAGGCAGACTGCTCTTTTGGGAACAGCTCGCGTCCAGATGGAGAGGAAGCCAAGGAATGCAAGCAGCGCTGGCATGTGAACATTTTGCCAGGCTTCAGTTTGCAGTTGACAGGGCAATTTCGCCGCCTGGCAGGTTCTCAGAATGGTTTGAGCGGTCTGCCCACTAGGATGCATGGGCCTGTGCACCAGGACAGTATCAATTCTGCACCTGAGAGTGGAAGATCGTTGACTCGAGTCACCCAGGAGCACAATTGCTGCAGCGGAGCCGCCTGTGAGTGTGGCCCTCAGATTTCATCAGATCCTACAAGAGATGTTACACAGGCAGCGCATGTTGCCTAGTACTGCTCTGATTCCTGCCCGCAGACTTCAAATGCCTGCCAGTTTTTCAGATTTGCACATTTTTCTGGAAGATTCTGACGCAGGACCGTGAGCTAAGTGCTTGGGGCGCTTGGAGCGTGCGCGGCCTCAACGTCACGAACCAAAGGCGTCTGCTTGCAGGCACAACTTTCACCGAGTGATCACTTGCGGGTTTGGAAGACTGCCAGTACGATGAGTGGAGCGAGTGGGCCAACCGCACGAAGTCTTGCCCTCTGTGCCATGCTTTGACTGTGTTGCCGGTTGATGCAGCTGCGTGGGCAATACCTGTTTGGATCAAGCAACTGGAGTGCACCCAAAGACTGGACAGAAGCCAGCAATCAACACAGTGCGGCTCGTGAAGTTTGTTATCTGCAAAAGAGCACGCTCTCATGCAATCCCGCAATTTTTACCGGACAAGTTGCTGTAGCCTGTCCATGCAGCAATGGCTTACAGTGCACCGTTCGCCACTGCCCAAGTGGATGGCTCCTCAGTTCCCTTCTTCGCAGTTAACATTGTAAGCGCTAGCGCGTCATCATGTCGGGCAAGGCTTGAGCTGATGTTGCTTCAAATTGCCATTTCCGCCAAGCAGCCAAGGGTAAGCGATTGAGTGAGTGAGCGAGGGGGCGGAGCGCACGCAGAGCAACAAAAACA
>CAJNIZ010016202.1:58473-93948 GCA_905231905.1 Symbiodinium pilosum
CTCCGCGTGCGCTGTGTAGCCTTCTTGAGAAAGACAGAGGTTTTCCTGAAAAAAACATAGGTTGTAATGTTTTTTACAGACGATCTCGCGTTTTCCTGTACAAAACCTACGAATATTTACACTTTTCAAGAAAGTTTCATTTTTTCTCAAAAATTCCCACAAAGAATGCAGAACGAAAAAAACATGCCTGGGCATGTTTTGCGTGAGTTGCATCGTTTTCTAGAGAGAAACAAAAAAACACGCAGAACAAAAAACAGAAAAAACACACAGAACAAAAAAACACGCGGAGCAAAAAACAACACTCTTACCAGCCAGATGGTCGGAATTTTGAGCGCGAAGAGCCCCTCCTTGCAAACAGGTCTCAGCAGGAACCAAGTTGAGCTGTTGATCGCGGATGTTAAACCTCTGAAAACTGCCTTGTTTTTGGTGGTTCCAACTCGGGCACAAGATCAGCCTCCCGTTCGTCATGAACAGTCAAGTGCGCTTGCACCTGTTTTGGTGGTCTCGTTGTATTCCTACTATGCGGCTGGACAGTTTGTACGCAAACACTCATTTGAAGCGACCTTCCTACGGATGCAAGCAGTCCATCTTTTTTCAAATGCGCACTTTGATCGGAGAGTAGCCAACACCATGCAATATTCCTGCTTTGTGAAATCTTAAGCTGACAGTAATCTTCTCGGTGATCTTCAAGAGCTCGCAAGGAAACAGTTAGCTTATGAGTTAGCTGTTAGCCAGCTAGTGTAGCCAACCGGCAAGGACAGCCCTCCATGGCATTGTGAGAAACCTCACTGGAGAGTCGCTGGCCGGTATGGAAGGCAAGGAGCGTTTGCTGAGCATGCTGGTTGTCAATGTGTTGCCATGAATCGAGCTGATGGTCAGAATCTTGTCCGACATCATGTTGGATGGTGGAGGATATCACCAAGGATATTTGAATTACAACAGCCTCTCAGCTTGCACGGTTTGCAACAACAGCCGTGCACTTGGGGTTGAAGAAGCCAACCACCGAGGCGCCAAGGAAACCCCAGAGCGAGTTGCGCGGAGACTGTCGCAGCAGAGGTGCGCGTATCTGATTCCAGTAGGTCAAGAGACATGCAAGTTTTGAATTGTTGTTGCATTACATGATGGTCAAGCTATGGGGTTTTGGCGGCTTTCAGAGATGACACTGGAATTGCCCCAGAGAAGTGAAATCTTAAGCAGGCAAGAGAAGGCAACATGTGAAAACGAGCTGTAGCTGCGAAACAACTGCTGCAATCACATGGTTACTGCAATTGCAGAAGCGAGAGACAAGGCTTCTCAGTTCAGAAGATCCGCTTTGTGAGCTGTGGGGAGATGCCGGCGTGTAACAACCAAACTGCTTATGGTGATGCAGGCAGACTACCGGGATTGCCATGTGTCCAGTGGCTTTTCCTGCAAACGATGTCTGCAGGCTGGGCTTGACTGGTCGGTTCCAAATGGAGGAGCTCCAGCAACGACTCGATGAGGCAGGTTGTTCTTTCAGAGTGCAAACGTGATCACATCTGTAGGACTTTTCCAGCTGCTGCAGCCTCAACTTGTCTTTGCCAAAGAGCATGGCGCATTTTGATTTAGCCGTACTTGGCAGGTCCTCCTTCGTCCAGGATGTGTACCACCCCACCGAGCTCACAAAAAGCAAAGTCACAAACACAGCTCCCATCAGCTACTGCCACAGCCTTTGCCAATACTGCAAGATGCAAGAGCTCTCCGACTATCCCCTGCTTCCCAACGTAATTCGACTGAGGCCTTTGCATCTACATCGCGGGCCCTGCTGATGCTCGGCTTCTCTTAGGTCTGCTTTGCAGTCAAGCATGATGGTCTGAGGGCGGCACACGAGTTTGAAGCATGCCAAGGCAGCGTAGAAGTTCCTCCAGCTGCAATTCTCGGGAGGATTCTTCATTTTCGAAAATCCGTTGCATGCGAGGAATTTCACTTCATCTGGTGCTGACTTGGACTTTTGAGCGTTTGCCAGGACTCATTCCAGCATGTCTTTCGTGACCGCGATCGGCGCCACATGGAGTGGAACTTGAAGGTTGAAGCGAGAAGCTTTTAAGGGCTTTGAGAATTGCAAGTCTTTATGTGGAGGCCGAGTTCTCGAAAACAAGAGATGGTGGACTGGCAAGGCTTTGCATCAATCATGTTCTTCAGAGTTTTTTTGAGTATGCTGGCACCCGGGTTGGTCGGAAGGTCCTCTGGCTTTGAGCAGAGTGGACCTGCTCATCCCTTCTCAGCACTATGGGACACTGCCCAGTTCAAATGTTGAGTTGACTTTTCTTCCGAGCGCTCAGCCATCTTCCGATTATGGTCATCCTTCTGGCGAGGATGGTCCATTTTCAAATTGGGCTAGGCTAACGAGAGGGTCCTTGGCTCAGCTTCATGATTCGTTGCTTGCTAGCAGTAATCAATGCTTGCAAGGAACACCTTGCCAGCTTTTCGGACAATGAGTGTACCCGGCATCTAGGACCCTGTGTCCCCGAGCTCAGTGTACAGAGTTATTGGAATGCTTTGGTCACGGGTAGCGTGATGACCCGAAACAGGCAGAACTGCCTCTTAGGTGTCCCAGAAGGGGACAAGTTGCGATGAAGAATAGCGTCCTTTGTTGGAACTTCCTAAGGAAGGACCACCAGAGCGACCAGGTGAAGCCTTGCCCAAGGTAAGGAATTCTTTGCTGCTTGGTCAGCCTTTGCACATCCGCGTGCAAAGTTGTATAGATTATTGAGCTTAGCCTGTGGCATTTGACCACTTGGAGTCGCTCCTCAGGGATTAAAAGCGCAATTGCTAGCAGTCGGGCAGTGGTCGTCTTAAGGCTTGAAGCGGCCCATGAGGTTCGAAGGCCAAATTCGCTGGATTCTCTCGCATCCTGCGTGGTGGCCTTTGGCACTTTGCATGGCACACGTTGCATGGCTCAAATGAATGCGGAGAGCCTTGGAGGTGTCCATGCTTTTGGCCGCATGTGTACTATGTACTCAGGCACGAGTCTGCAAGAGGTTAAGCATGATGATCTACAAGATCAATTGGTATTTTGTGGATTTTGGTCGAATCTCGATTGGCCAGGACTGCATGTCGGAATTCACTTCCGCAAGCGACTTCTGACGATGACGGCCTGCTGCACCTGGCAAGCAGTGAGAACCGAGGGAGCCAGT
This sequence comes from Symbiodinium pilosum, assembly GCA_905231905.1. Classification (NCBI taxonomy): domain Eukaryota; class Dinophyceae; order Suessiales; family Symbiodiniaceae; genus Symbiodinium; species Symbiodinium pilosum. The sequence continues at coordinate 61,629 of CAJNIZ010016202.1, forward strand.
CTCTACGTTTCAGGACCAGCCGCCAGCAAATCCCTTGGCAGTGGCTTCTTCAGAGAAGGCATCCCTGCCTTTTGCCTGAGTGTTTGCAGTCTGCACAAACCGCAGCTTGCAGCGATATCCCCAGCTTGCCAGGAACGAACTGTTTCCGGCATTTTATTTGTAGCGGGATGGTGCAAAGCCACGACCCCGGTTGAGCAAGTCTTGCGGTGACTTCCAGGATTGCGCTGGTGAATTGGTCGATATTGCTGAGCTGGAAACTAAGCGGATTTCTCCAAGTCCATGTTTAGTACGGCTTTTATTGCAAGGTGTCCAGAACTTCCACACACTGACAGTTGCGGACCACAGGCACGGTGTGAGGTGCTGCATATACATCCGGGTCGGCCTCTGAATCATGCGGACTGTTCTTGGATGCAGGCTTGCGAGCCGGGTTTGGAAGAAGTCATACCGGTCAGCAACTGCCAGGGGCAGGCAGTGCACCGCAAGCCTAGGTAAGTCCTCATGGACTTCTGCTGCACCAGGCCCCATGTTGCATGGACGGAGGGTGGCCAGAATGGCAAAGTTGAGGCGCAAGCCCAGCCTTGTTTGCTCAATCTCGGCTTGCCATGCTTGCTGACTGTGGGAGAGATGTGTGCATTGCGGGAAGCCAGGTGCAGCGCGTACCATGGGACAGGAGCCCGCAAACGCATCCTAGGGGCAACGCAGGATGCAGCCACGGTTGCAGTGCAGTAGTACGTGCATGTGCATGTATTGTGAAGTATATTGAGGTCTGCTGGTTCAAGACCTTTGTGAAAGCAGACCATGCGCTTCTTGTAGCTAGTCAGACAACGAAGTATATGCAGCAACAACTCGCCTGTCACCGCCTGTCAGTTTGGCACGATCGCCAAGCTTCAGCAATGGTGGGCCTGGTGGGCGGCAAGATCCGCAGCATGACGGAGGTGGAGCCGCCAACGGCCGAGGACCCCGAAAGTTCTCCACAATGCCACAGTGCAGAATGGTGGAAAGCCTGGAGCCCTATGACTGCTATTCTTCTGGTATGTTTGCAAGCTTATTTAGGAGATCGACGCCTTTGTGGTTGAGAACCGGAGGTGGCTCTCAGATGAAGCTGAGGCAGTGGGAGAAGTTGCATGTTGGACTGCACGTCTCGACCTGTGTGCCAGGGTATTCTGCGAGGAATGGATGGCCAGGACCAACGCCACGCAACAGCCCTGATCCCTTCATTCTGAGGCTTATCAGGAGAACCTCGTGCCTAAGTTTTTGCTAAGGTCCTGGCCGAAGGCTCCATGTCCAACTGCAGAGATCCGGTGGCCATAGTGAAGTCGCGAGCATGGAATGGACACTTGAAGGCCGTGGTGGGGGGAGGGCACTTCCTTTGTCACGTGCTTCTAGAGTAGCTAGGGGTGAGCGTTCAGGGCACAATGTACAATGGGCTATGATGGCCCGATTCTTAGTGGGAGGAAGAACAGTGGCTGGCACCAAGCAAACAGGTTCATTCAGACTCAGGCCCATTGCAGTCGGCCATGGAACTGATTGCCAGCTTCAATAACAGTTGATGCGAGTGCAATTGCAACTTTCCAGCGCGTTATAGGGAAATTTTCAGGGACAGCGCAAGCCATAGAATCGTGTAACCAGATGAAGACCCCAATGGAGTTCTTACCAGATCATGCCCACCTCTTTTATGTGGTCCTGTTTCCCTTCGAGGCCCACATTGAGTGGATGGAGGCACGCAGAGATGTGTCCGCCCAGCAGCTGGTCGACGACTTTGTCGCTGCCAACGCAAGATGGATCAATCAGGAAGCCGAAGAGCTCCTGGCATCGTTGGAGCCAGATCTCCTGTGGAAAGTTATTGATTACGGATCGATGCAGTTCTGTCGAGACCCGAAGGCCATTATCAAGATTAGGATTAAAGATGCGGAGCGGGGCAAGGTGCGGGCTTGGAAACACAAGGGGAATTTGTTGTGGCTGCTACACACTTTCCGTGACATACTGCCACGCGCTTGCGAGGGTGGGAAGAGCGGCAAGAAGGGCAGCAAATTCAGCGGACGAACTGAACCAAAGTGGAGGTCGAAAGAGAAGAACGGGCGGGAGGCAAGCCCCACAAGACGAGGGGACGGAAGAGGCAGAGGCTCAGAAGCGAGGGAAGAGCCAGGAGTCCAGGGATGTCTGAATCTGCACATTTCTGTATGATCAAGTTGATGAAGCAGGACCTTCATCTGCGCTTGCAACGCCTGAGGCGGGGATCGTCTTGTGGCCACCTGTCTTTGCCCCTTCAAAGCTGCCCCAAGGACACAGCAGACGAAAAGAAAGGGTCGGGTGATGAGCACCAGCGAGCTGTCGAAGAGGGTCGTTGCCTCTTCGTCGTTGGTGTCCCTCCCCTCTGGAGCATCAGTCAGATCGAAGACTTTTTCCACTATCATGGCAACATCGAATCTGTGTATTTGCGCGAAGCTGAGTTGATCGACCAACTACCTGCAACCGGATGTCACAGGGCACAGCACTTGCACCACGTGTTGATTGCAGCCCAAGGCTCAAGTTGCAGAAAGGCACGAACAGGAGGTCAGCATATGTCTATTTTGACACGCCAGAGGGTGCCACCAACGCCGCACTGGTGTGTGACAGGCGTTGCTTTGAAGAGTCGCCTGACCTTGCCTCATTCAGACCTCTTTCGCAAAGGCTTGAGGTGGAGCACCGGGAGGAGAAGCATTACCTCTGCTGCAGCATCAAGCACAAGGCAGAGGGGCAGAGGGAGAGGGAGCAGAATTGCGCAGATTGATTTTTTTTTTCCGGTGGTGCTTGCAGTCAGGCAGGCTCCAAGACTTACACGCGAAGACTAAGCCAAGGGCTGCGCGGCGAGGTGTGCCTAACTGCAATTCAAGGGGTACGAGTGACAATGGGTAATCAGGATTTTGCCAACCGTGCAGAAGTTGGAGCAATGCCAAAGTTTCAAAGGGTGTCGGCTTACATTCACGCGGCATCATCACCTAACAACTATGCTCTAAGCTGTCAGACCTTGACCTCGAAGCTCTATGCCCTAGATCTCTCTTGGAGCTCAACTATTCTGTTTTGATTTGGGGCTTTTAGGATGTAAGACCAGTTTGTGTCATGTGGCTCGTGCACGCCCAATCTCTCCCTGATGGTCAGGTTGACTTTAAGCAAGCTCAAGAAGAAGCTCGAACAGTCTTTCTCTCCAAGCTTTTCTGCAGCATTAGACAGGCTGCATCTTTGCCAGTCATCCTGCTTGCTGCTTGCTTAAGGCTTCCTGGAAATACCTCCCAAGACCAGATACAGGAGCTGACTGAGAACCATGGGGTTGTGGAGGCGGGTGGAGTCCACACGTCTCGCTACAGTCAGTACCGTTGTTCTTGCATTTTGGCAGGCTATTCATATACTTCCAGCCAGCAACTACAGCACCATTGCTTGTTTCGTGACAATGGAGAGCCCGGGAGAAGCGGCCTTCATGATCAGAGCATTGAACAATGCAGAGGCGCAACAACCCTTTACATTTTTGTTCATGTGGCGTCCACTCGGATGCCTCCGAAGCTCATGGTTGCCCAGGCATTTGGCACAACTATCAATGCCAGCCTGGCGGTGGAGAAGAACGAGAAAAGGAAAAAGCTACATCCAGAAGACGAGTGGATTCAGTGGTACCCGCTAGAGATTCGTAACTTCCCGCACTGGACCGTGGTGGATGATATCAAGGCCACGATTTCGACAGTTGGGCCGGCTTCGCAGCGGGTGCGCATCACGTCTTAGACATGTCAAGAATCCAAGCTCTGTTGGAGGGATATCTTTGCTGCAAGCTCTGAGGTATAATGCATTACGACCCTGCTCCGAGCTTGAGTGTGGCCAGAGCATACTTCAGGGAGGAGGCAGACAGAGATGAGGTTTTGAAGGCTCTGGCAGGCTACGAATTCTCCCCGGGCTATGCGTTGATGGTCATGGCTCTTCCAAGGACTGTTTCGCTAACGGAAGTATATTTTAAAACGACAGGTGATGCCTCCATGCGTGGTAGATCGAGCCATTAAACGAATATCTGCTAAGGTTAATCTTGAGTGAACATGTGCCTGTCATTATTTCTATCAATCAGCAACCATCCCCATCAACCCAGAATTCCTTCCGCATGAGGGAGCTCTTGGCACAACTGATTTGGCTTGACCTCAGCAGGACCACCGGAACTGCTCGCGGCACGATTTCGCATCACACTCCACAGCCGCAGCCACCAACCTTCAACAATGCTGCCATGACGATGAACAGGCCTATGATGCCAATGCTCAACATTCCAACCAGGCCAGCAACGCCGATACTCAACATACCAGGAGCTGGACTTCGAGTTGAAAACACCTCGCCTTTGCCGGCTGCCTTCACACTCGGATTCTTGCCCATCGGCTAAGTGCAGAGGTGCGGTTTAAACAGCAGCTCCACAGCCGTGTGAAATCGAACGACAAAAGATGCCAGTGCATGCGGGAGAAGCAGCGAGGCCACGAAGGCAACGGACTGCAATCGTGGGGTCCAGGAACAAGGAATAGTCCACATCCACGAGATTCCGCGAGCACTGAAGCCACTCCAGGCAGCGAGTTCTAAGCATGCCAGGTGATCCGTGAAAGTCTGGCAGCTCAACATCAGCGCCATGTCACAGAGATGTGAAGGGAATGCTGGCCTCAAAAAGGTTGCGCTATAGTCGCTTAAGCTACCGCCCAGAAACATGTTCGCAAATCAGTATGCTGTAGCAGGAGGCGATTTGCAGAAAGCCCGCTTCGGGTCCAACGCAGAACATGAGGAATGGGCTGCAGGCGGTTTTGCCTCATGCTTGAGCGCTGACGCTAGTTGCAGAGAGATCTGAGATCTATGCGCCGAAGGTTGCGCAAGTTGCAAAATTCAGCGGTTCTGATTGTTGGGGCAGTGAGCCGAACTTAGACTGGTGCGAGCTGATGCGAGAAGACCTTGCTTTGACCATGATGTTTGGGCAAAGTGCCGTCACAAAAGCCAGTCAAGCAGACATCAATGCTCAAATGGGTGGCCTACAGATCCGTAACTTGCAAGACTCCTCTTTGAAGTTCGGGGCTATTAAAGAGTCCTGGTGCATGAGTCTGCAGCTTGGGCAAGCGCATGTCCTCAAAACAACTGGTGCCCTAAGCTAACTCTCAGCTGTGTCAAATCCTGTTTTGGCACTTGTCTTGAACATGGGCACTGGCATGCTGATCTGCTTCGTCAGCTCAAGCATACAAAGTCGAAGTGTAGCTCGCCAGAAGCAAGCCAAGCGGGCAGTGATTTAGCATTGAGTTCCAGCACACACAAAATTGGCACCTCACTTCGAAGATGCTAGGCCCCAGAACCAAAGCAAGGACAGCGCCCGTCAGTGCTTTGCAGTTTGGACTGTGTTCAGTTGATCTGCTGTTTAGGATTGAATGTTCCATTGACGGCTTGAGCAGGTGTTTTTGGGCCTCTAATGTGGGCCGGCAATGTCGTTGTCCTTGTCCCTGTCATTGTCCTCGTCATGGTTGTTCTTGTTGTTGTTGTTGTTGGTGGTGGTGGCGGCTGCAGCGCCGGCGGGAGCGGCTGTGGTGACGGCGGGCGAGGGCAACGGCGGTGGCGGTGGCTGCGACGGCAGCGTCGGCGGTGGTGAGAGTCGCCGCTGTGGTTGTGGCGGTGGCGGTGGCGTGGGCGGTGGCAGCGACGGCAGCGATGCGCCTCCATTTAGTAGCTAGCACATTTGTGGCAGCATCTGCAGAGCTCTTGGTTCTTGCTTTATGGTTCTTCAGGTCCAGCTGGGGAAAGGAGGCACGAGCTTGCTCTCAACCCGCAAGTCAGAAATCCCAATATCAACAAAGACCCATCTGGGCAGACGCACGAACGTGGGACCACTAGAAGCAAGCATCCTCTGCTTGCGTCTGTGTGGGGGACGAGCATCGTCAGCACTGGCTTTGCTCATTCAATGGTCAGCTAGACTGACTACAACAACTTGCTCAGAAAGAGCACAAAGGGTTGAAAGACTTATTCGCAAGAAGTGTGTTTATTCTGAGCAGGAGGAGGCATGGCGCGATTCCAGGTTGCGCTGTTGATTCTGCAGCTGAGCCCGCTTGCTCGATGCTAAGAATGGGAGGTGCAAACTCTTTGGTCGCCCGTGGGGCGGAACTGAGGCACTGGGAGATGCTTGCAACGGATTGAGCCCCAGCAAGTCTGTTGTACAGGTTGCCGTGCCACCTTGTACAAGACATCTTGTCAAGTCAGCTGAGGCAGCATAGCGACAAGTCTTCCACCGTTTGGGGGCCCCAAGATTGTCCGCAGAGGCGGTGACACTGGGCAAGCAGAAGGCATCCTTGATTCAGTCGGAGTAGGTCAAGGAGAGATGGTATGGAGCTTCGCGGCGCCAGCACAGGCACCCTGCACGTCATTGTTCAGGTTCATGCGGACTTTGCGTGCGTGCTAGGACGTGGCTATAGTTTTGACACCTTCAAACAGCTCTGTCAATCCAGACATGAGGCAGGAACAGCTTCACGCGGCAAAGGCTGGATACACACCAGTTGAGCTTGTCAGGCTTTATGTGGCTTCAGACACAACAACTTGCCAGCCTGTCCAGAATTCGCAGGCAAGACAGCCGAAGCTTACGGTATGAGTGGATTTATGTTCTCTTTGCTGGGTTCAATGAGCGCTTGGCCATTGTCTGTTGGTGATGAGGAGATTGGTGCAGATTACATGCGGGTTGAGCAAAACTTGACCGAGCGCTGGAATGCCCCCTGCCTGCAAGTGCCATTCTTTCACCACTGCCAGCTTTGCCTCGCATCTAACGACGAGGTCTCGACTTACTTCCTCCACGTTTTGTGCCGGGATCAGGTCACTTTGCAAGCCTGGCCTGTCGATTCGATCCATAGCTCAAGTGCTAGGACAATTGCCAGTACCACCTCGCCCTCTCCAAGCTGGAAGAGTGGGAGGACTTCAAGCTATGTGATCTGTCCATGCCACCCTAATTAGCTGGTTTCTGAAGCCAGCCGTCGCAGTGACCAGCTGCTGAGCAGGAGATTTCGGACGGTGAAGAAAGGTCAGCGATCGCCTACCATGGAGTTCCAGTTCACTACAAGTTCGTTTGTCAGCTGAAGTCATGCTCAAAGCTGCTCTTCATGTTCCTCCGCGGAATCGGTTTAGCAATGGTGCAGCTGGTTGCCAATCTGAGGTGCAGGCAAGCACTGGAAGCCGATCTGCAGCGAAGGGTGACATTCAGGCATGTGGCAGGTTCTTCGAAATTCGAACATCACAAGATGAGTGCTCTTGTGGCTTCTGTGCTAGTGCTTGGCCTCGGGATGCATCTTCGACGCGACACTTGTCGCTCCTGGTGGCACCCCAATTTGGGGGCCGACTTCATGCAAAAAAAACTTTCATCTCTTAGACCAGGTGCGCTACGGCGACTATCCTACTACAAAGGCTGAGGAGCACCTGAATGCAAAGCCCTGAGTGCAGATAGTTGCAAGACTGGTCTTTTGCAAAGAAGCTGGTTGCTCTAGTGTTGCTGTGGAAGGCCAGCAGAGGATGGTTCAGCGGAGAGGTGCTTATCAGGGTGCGCATACCATGCTGTCAAGCCACGGACGAGAAGCTATACGCAGGTGGTGACAACTATCGTGCGATCAGGGACTTATTATATCACGGTGCTGAAAAGGTGGGTCAGCACCTCATGTCTTCTGTGAAGTTGGTGCAGTTTTCTTCTTGGTCAGGCATGGCTTGTCCCCACTTCCGTTCGTCATCTCTGCGCCTACGGCCACATTGCTTGCCATCACACGAAAGGTTGTTGCATGTTCTTTTAGCAGATAGACCACTTGCCAGGTGTCTGTGCCAGAGACGATGCAGACACTGCAGCTAGGAAAGCCAACCTTTGGAACAGTTCGAAAGCCGGGAGCCCCCGTATACGCTGACATTTGCTGGAAATGGAAGTCGCCAGCACACTGGTGACCGTGACGTGGTACCAGGGGCACCGCTTCATTCTACAAGTTCTATGTCGCCCATGCTCAGACTGACATAGAGGCCAGCATGCACGCTCACCATACAGGTGGTTTTCGGCGCGCCTGGCCAGGTTTACCTGACGAAGCTTGACGGAGATCCGGATTGTGCCGTGTCCCACCATGAGGAATACGAAGGGCTCTGCCACAGTGACAAATCAAGCTGTTTCAGAATGGGTTTTGCCGGGACGAGGGTGCCCTGGATTTCTTGTTTCCAAGGGTGACGGTCAGATGAGGATTGGAAATTGACTGAATGAGGAAAAGAAGCACAGCACATAGGGTTTGACAAATATGAAAGCACAACACAAATTGAACTGTCGACGCCCAGCAGTAAAGAAGCCAGCCTCACAGAGGTCTCCCAGAGTAGAGCCCCCCGAACGTTTCAGCGGGGCCCTTGCGAGGGTCTCCAGGGCCCTTTCAGGGACCTCTTGCCCCAGCAGATCAAAAAAGCACAAGTAAAGAAGGGAGTAAGCACGAAAGGACGGAAGACATTCACTTTTTGTAAGGGGGGGGGCGCTGCGGCCTTCAATCCCCTCCGCCATTTCACACACAAATAGCATGCTAGGACATCGTATCAAGTTAGCGAGAAGAAACTTGTTTCCAGGGTTCCCGTGACAACGGGAAATACAAAGTTTACGAATTTGCATGTACGCCTAGGTCAACCTAATTGACTTGTGTTTTCCAAATCTTTCTTAGAGATACCAGCATTCTTATCTTGAAGGAAGTAGCAGGAAGGCAAGAGATGTCACACAAAAACAGAAGGAGATAGGTATGGCTATGATTCAGGCCATGATGATACAGTCTTCTGCTGGGCACCATTATCCGCAATGGTGGTATTGCTTTGGCAGCTCCCTCGAAATTTGAGAGCTGCGAACACGATGCCTGACAAGTCCTATAAGTACATAGCATCTTCGTCCAAGCTTTGCGGATGACGGGGCTGCGACCACGGATCTTTTTTGGGCAATCCTAGCAAGATTTACCGGGAACTCATGGAACTCCCATGTTCTCATTTTCAATTACATTTGGCAAATCAGGGATTTGCCACACCATTCCCCCAGCACTTTTTAAAACCTGGAAGTTCGTCTCCAACCTTATTCAGAGCATCTTAGAGCATGAAAAAAGACATGTCCTCATCTTGATGCTTGCTTAGAAATGGCCTGGAAGTAATTTTCCTCCGTGTTCGGCACGCTTCCAAATCGCTCTATTTGCAGTAGTTTCTACCTCCGAACACTTCAGACTTGTGTCACTTGCAGTATTGATAGTTTTGCAACACTGAATTGCAAAGTTTGCCGTATTTGGAGACTCCAAGCGCCTCCTAATCGTACTGTTTGCAGCTTTTTGGCTTCTGAGCACCTCCAAATCATGTGTTCGAGGCTCTGAAACTACGACAGTATTTAATTAGTTTGATCCTCAATCATTATTTTTGATCCTCGGAACTTTGCCATTTACAGTTACTTAGCCTCCAAACTGCAGGATCAACCTCAGATTCTGATTGCATTTCCTGTATCTTTTCATTCAACTCATGTGTTGATGCTTTTTGTTGACCCCTCGCCATTTTCATAGCAAGCAAGATTCGGCAAAGCATTAAAACCGTGCTGAGGGTCCCCTGGATTTCTTCTTGAACTTCTACATTTCGAGGATCTGAACACCGAGGGCACAACAGCCATCTCAAGAAATTGCGCAAGTTTTCGAGCGGTTTTGCTTTTGCAGAAAGACATCTTTACCTTAATGGGTGATCGCCAGCCGCCAGCCTCAAGAGCGGCCTTTCAGAATCCTTAGCCTTGGCGCTTAAATCACTGTTTTGTCATGACGGATTTGGTGCTTTCGAGCCTCAACTTCACGACGAGCGAGGGGACTCAAGCGATGCGTTAATTTGAGAAGAAAGGCGGCATAATGGTAGCAACTACATGGACTCAATATCTGCAGAATTGCTGGGCCTGCTTAATGAGCCCAAGAGGATGGAGATCGAGGTTTCAACAGAATCCGGTACTGGAGGAATCAGAGGCAAAACTTAGCCAGTGATTTCTTGGATGATGCCACTGCTGTACTCTGGAGTGATGCTGCGCAGAATTGAATTGCAGAGGAGAATGAACACCCTACGCTGGCCAAATCGCAGTGGTGCCTTGCTGCACTGTCCTGCGCTTGGGTGCATCCAGCCATGTAACTAAGAAGGCACTCCACCAAGATTGGTGACGACGAGATCACAATCCCACCGGCTTTGGCCTTGGATGGCATCGCCCAGCATGAAATGCGCATGCGAGTTGCCAGGATGACCCAGAGCGTAAGCAACACCGCACAGGGTGGTCGTTGGCCAAGCCAGTGTAGCGGGCACGAATCCGTGAAGGTGGCAGTGCAGAGCTTCGCGATTTCCTGCTGTTGAGGTTTCACGTCGGAGTGCACAGTCTTGCCAAGGACGATGGCAAGCACGATCTAACGTTAGCGTGAAGTCGGGCAAAGAAATGTTACATCGCTGCAGGCGTTTATCGCGTACTGTAGCTAACTTGCCCTCAGGATTCTACATTTTCGATCATAGCGTTTGCCTTGGCCTTGGCACAGCAATGCAGAGCTGCCACCCTCTAAGCACATTGATTTGGATATCGTGCTGTCGTGTCTGCTGGCTGCTAGCGCGATCTGAGCCAGGCGGAACGTCACATCGACAAAGCTGACGATACCGAGCAGGGCAAGGAAGTTTTCGGGAGCCAAAGTTAGAGCGTGGAGTTTTCAAGGAGCTTCTCCTGCAGGATGGACAGATGATCGAATGGACGCAGCTCTGGCTGGGACTCCCTCAGGCTCGCAGCTGAGATCCTGGACACTTGCCGCAGTGGACGGTGCTTGATATGCTGAAGCATCATCTTGTGCGGTGTTGTCCATGTCAGGCTATCGTTACATAGGAGTTACTGGCAAGGTCATGACTAACGGCTGCTGCTGGGGTGCAAAGGGCAGAGCTTCAGAGGAAATATAGGGCTCCTCAAAAGGTGCCACCCTGGGGGAGGGTCCCAGTTTGGGATTCCTTCGCGAGACTCCCATATCTAGTGTAGAAGTATGTAGAAATCATGACCAGCCAGGTTCCAGTCTTTGGATTGTGATTAGGGTCGTCTTCCAGCAGCACAGACATCGCTGTCGTCCAGCGCAAAACTACAGATTCAGCTGAAACAGTGAGACAGTTGAGATAAGTGAGCCGGCCAGTTCCATCATTCGCCAGGCGCTGGCAGCACAACCCGGCCGGCCTGACATGTTGCATCAGCGGGGCTTCCTCTTGAAACTTTGCATCCGTCCGTTTCCAAATCCTGGGCTGTACCAGCTTGCCAGGTCGGCCCGCTAACTTTCTTTACTACAGCCAGCTGGCCTGGGACACCGTTTTCAGAACATCCCTTTGGACTTGAGCTGCCACTGCAGGCAACACCAAAGCTGTTCGTAAATATCGAGGTGTGGTGTGTTTTTTCGACATTGCCTTGTGGGCCTGTTTCTTGACTGTGAGGCGCTGGAAGGCAACAAGCCTGACGTTTGCGTCGGTATCCCAACTGGTAACCGGCGCCGAAAGGTTTTTTGGACTGCCCCCACACCCGTCAAAGGTGCAGAATTGTGGTGGAGATCCGCACAGGCGCAAATCTAAGGTTTGCGTGGACATTGAGCAAGTTTCTGTAGGTTCCGCCGCTCGGAAGGTGTCCCTGGATTTCCCTCTTTGCTGGCGAGACCACGCAACTCAGCCTTGCTAAAAAGCTCCGCTGAGTGGTTCCGGGCAGGGAAGCCGAGGCGTGCGAGTGCTCCTGCTGCAGCTGCTCCAGCCCAAGGGATGCCGCCGGCTGCATTCGAAAGAATTGCACTGAGCAGCTACGTCAGATTCGTTGAGGTTTCGTTTTGCTCAGATGGTTCGCTTCGCGGTTACAGTGGAGACGAGCAGGCACGTACTCGTAGGAGATTGCTGGCACTAGCCTGCCACGCAGAGCAGAGAGGTGCCATAGCTTTTGCAGGCCACCATTCTTCAGCCCTGCACAAAATGCTGGTACACGGTCTGGGCGCAAATGCTCTGTCTGCGTTCTCTTTGTTACTAGATGCTTTTTGGCAGATCTTGGTGAGCAGTGCTTCGAAGCGCAGCAGGCCAAGCAAAACATCTTGGGGACAAGGATCTGTTTGCTTGACCAGGTTCAAGATACAGCTGGGAGCTGAAGGAAGAGCGCACCTGCTAGCAGTCACCCCAGAAGACCCGGGAGTCTGCACTTGGAGAAGCTGTTGATCCAATTCTCAGTGGCTGAAGAGTATGCGTTCATTGGAGTGTAGGCATGTTCAGAAGCGCATGGGCCTTTACCTCACTTTGGCTGTTCAGTGAAGGCAAGTGAGTCTAATTGTCTGAAGTAATGCTGAACGACTGATGATTCAGCCTGAGATTCAGTCGAAGCTTGCCAAACTTTGCTGCGCATGTTCACCGTGCAAGGTGGAGGGTGAGCCCTTCAAGGGCCATGCAGACAGTGGGGATGCATGTTCTTTGCTGGCGCGGGCCTTCTGTTTTCTCATCCCTGCAGAGTTTTAATCGCTCACCGGTTCATACAAGGCCTACGACCTCGCGCAGTCCACAGTTGATGCGAGGGCAGATGCAACTCTTCAGATCGCCATGACGCCTGCGTGGGTCCCACCCTATTGCAAGAGATTTGGCATTCAACATCGCGCATTGGATTTCCTACTCTTTCCTATTGGTCCATCGAGCCACTGTTTTTGTCAAGCAGGTTTACAACTATGTAGTATCTTGCTATTGCTAGTCCACAGCCAATTCTTGATGGAGAAGCATGCTGTCAGCATCACCGTAGCTAAGATCTACGGTGATCCAGCGTTTGATGTGAGAAAGGGCTTGAAGGACAGCTGCTGTGTTGTCCGTTCACATGCAGCACTCAGAGCTCTCCTGTCCGGCAGGAAGAGCAGCTTCTTTTCAACTCATCTGAAGCTGGTCATTGCCCTACTGGCCCTTCTGTTGACGTTTTGATATCTTATGAGTTCTCGAACGAAGAGACGCGACGCAGGCCGAGACTCTTGGCAGCTCAAGTTGGATGCCAAAACTGCGAAAAGTGTAGCGGGAACCTACTACATTCGCGTGAGGTGCTGAGGAGAGTTCAAACTTGCACCATGAGACCACTCCTTGGAATTCCAAGGTGTGCGCAGGGCTTCAACACGCGTGCTGCTGCGCGTTTGTTCCAGAACTTGGTTTGGCTTGATGCACCATGTTGTTCTACAGCAACATGTGCACCAACGGTTGCCAAAGCTGTTACTTGAGCCAGGCAGTTTCGCATCGCCGTAACGTGGGACAGGCCCCTGCTGAAGTGTCAGCCTCAGAAGGTCACTTTGTCTTCAAAGCTTGCCGGCTGCCTGCAGAGCAGTATGCCGCTTTTAGGCCGGGCAGCGACGCAAAGCCCCAACCTCGTAATCTCAAGGCTGCAGATGCACCACTGGATTTTGGGTGTTTTCGTGTCCCAGGAAGCTTGGAGTGGGGATGCTGAATGATGGCGAGGCAGATTGCCATCGGTTCTTGCAGTTTTACAGCGTACTTCACATGAACAGATGTGAAGGCTGGAGCTTGATTTTTTGTACCATTCGCAGGTCCAGATGGGGACTATCTCTGCAAACAAGCCAGGAGCTGGGATGTGCTTTTTATTTCTCTTAGTCATGCGGCTCTCAAGAGAAGAGCAGACTCAGGCACAACATCTACTTATTCATTCCAGTGGCTCTCTTAGCAGCTTCCTGTACGACAGAGCGAGGTCCATGTGTCTTGTTATCTGTCAGGCTTCCGTGGAGCATTCTCCAAGTATCAGGGTATCTGTGACGTCTACGAGCATGGTTCCCAGATCTAGCGCATCCGTTCTTGCCGCCAGGTACAGATTCCAATTTCAAACTGTTCTGCACCAGGTGGACATTGCCAGCTGTATGTGCTTGCTCCGAAAACAGGTGCGCAGGTTATGGGGAAAATCTTTTATTCAAGAGGAGATAGGCTCTGGCACTGGGCGTGGAGGATCTGAGGACAAAGTGAAGGAGACCATGCGTGAGTTCCTGCGGAGCCCAGAGGTGCTTCGTCTGTGCCGACTCGATGGAAATGTCAAGTACAGTCAAGCTGAGGCTGTGGCAGACTGGAAGACTGCGGCAGCCCCAAAGTTTCAAAGCAGTTCTGCTCATGCAGGGTCTATTCAAACAGCAGGCAGAAAAGGATCAATCAGAGATCCTCATCTCGCCATCGGATGCTAAGTGCGCAGACAAAAGTTGGAAGGACACAGTCTGCAAGTACTTCTTCTCTGGGCCAGAACACTGGCTTCCTTGCAGGTACATCGCCCCAACTGCGTCAAACCTCTACATGTTTATGGTGGCTGGAAGTGATGACACAGCACGGATCCAAGGGTGACAGACACATCTCTTTCCAGGTAACGTTTGCTTGGCTGAAAGGACTTTGAGATCGCTGCTTCAACGGGCGGTCTAGAGGCAAGTATGGTCGTGGCAGGTAAGAGATTTGTTGAATAGCGCTGTCTGTAGGAACTTCCAACTACCGGGATGCCGCTTCGGGGACAGGTGCAAGCTGGCGAGTACCGAGCTCAGAGCATTTGATGAATCCGAAGCTACGCGTGGCAAAGTTCTGATGCGCAGGTACCGAAGGTACCGAGTTTCCATTGCAGAGGCAGGAAAAGAAGAGAAGTGAATCTCCGATAACGTCAGACCATGTCAGATCGCAGGCTGGCAGACACCTGTCCCTGCAACTCACTGCTGAAAACGGAGACTGCGACCTCTATGCTCCTTGGCATTTCGCTGTTTTTGTCAGAACCGGTTTGGGGGGTTCAGCCAAGGTCCACATCATTCCAGACGTTTCGTCAGAAAGCTTTGTGTTGAGGCAGGCTTGAACACACTGCAAGCGTTGCAAGCTTTTCTTTCCTTCTTCTCGGCAGGTCGGAATCCCTCGGTTCGGACGCAATCTTTGTGGATGCCTACGGCGAGCTCAACCAAATGCATTGTTCTGAGAAGGCCGACATGTGCGCAGCACAACATCTCACAATGCATCGGCAGTGCACTCTGGACAGACGATCCGCACCTCCGGCGAGTGTGTTTACTTCGTTGCCGTTAAAGGAGTCTCCGCACGATCGGCCAAGCGCTCAGGATGCCCTGACCCCTCCGGACTTGCTGCAATCCCGTTCTGAGGATTTTCAGCTTGAAGCCATTGTGCCAGCGGCAGCACCAATACCGCTTACGATGCCTGGAATCCCGGGTGTGCTGCGCAAGTGGCTTGAAATCTGCAGATGCGTGGAGGTCTGCCGCCAATGCTGTCACTTTGCCACCAGGCAGTTGCCCGACCTTGCAAAAAGTTTGCAGAGACCGTTAAAGTACAGTTTCTTTATACCCCCATAGGCGACTCTATACTGAGCTGACAGAAGCGTGCGCAAGCTTGCCTGCTGGAGCAGGTGGAGTTCAGTACTTCTATGCACTTCTGCAGACGGTACGTGCCACTACATTTGAGGCATGCCGAGCATGACCAGGTAGTGTCACGGGAGAGTTTTGACTACCTTACAGTGCGCCCCCGCAGCTGTGGAGCCAAACATGTCGCAACAGCAATGGTCACCCACATCCTCATTATGGTGTGCCAAGACATGCTAACTGTACCACACATCTTTAGAAACCTGTGTCAGACAATATCCTGGCAAGCTCAAAGCTAGAGGTTGCTTCCAAGCTGCTCGCATGGCAGAAGACAGCAAAAAGGGCCTGGAGGGCTGTTCCCAGCGTGCGCTCTCTGCACTTGTGTTTTTGCTTGTGATCCTTGTGCTGGGCGCCCTTCCCCTGGCTTATCGGCGACTAACACATGGCCATGGTGAAGTGGTCGCAGCGTCGCAGGCAGACGCTGTGCCCAGCGATTACCGAACCAAAAGTGTTCAGAGTTTTTTGGATCCGGATCAGAGTCTACATGGGAAGGTGGTTGCGGACGATGGCTGGGTCAAAACCGGACAGCCCGATGACTTGAACATGCCTGCCCCAAGCAAAGCAGATCCTGAAATGATTAAGGAAGTCCTAAGAGAGGCTGAACAGCGAAGCAAGGAGATCCGGCATGGATATGGATCAGTGCTGAAGGCTTATGAGAAACTGAAGCATTTGGTCGCACACGAGCCATTCTTTCAAAAGAATTGCAAGTTGCCGCGCTTTGAAGTACTTGGCAAGTGTGTCTGCCCGGCAGGTACAACATGGGACTCCGATGAGGAGATGTGCTTAGAAGATACCGGCCTAATGTATTTCTACATGTACAGAGCGCAGAGTGAACACAACTATCCCATGAGCAACGTCGACATGGCTGATTTGGCCGGGGTTCTGTATTACCTTCACCATGAAATTGTGAAGACCAACTCCACGCCTGGTGTGCGAATGAACGGAATCACACGCATTCTCCGCTGGCTAGTAGCTGTGAGACCATCTCAAGAAGTGAGGCGGCAGAGTCTGCAGTTCATGCCTTTCGTAGCTTTTGATTCGGGCAGATGTAGTGTTCCAGGCTGCAATCGTCTGTGGGATCACTATGGCTTTGCCGTTGGCTGCCAGCGAATGGCCCAACATGGAGCAGATGCAAAATATGGTTATACAGCTCCCAACAATCCTTTTGGTGCCTGGTTTTCTTTGCCTGGCCCATGCCCTGAATTGCGGCTCGGGGAGAAGGTGGGAAGTTTCACATGCTGGCTTCTAAGGTCAGGGCAAACATAGGGCGTATTAGCAGCTGACAAGCAGGTTCCGCATCGCATGTTGCCCTTTGTAGACGAAAAATGAGACATGGCGCAGAAACTAGTTCAATGTGCCCCTTCCCTGTAGCTGGAGA
Organism: Symbiodinium pilosum; assembly: GCA_905231905.1. Classification (NCBI taxonomy): domain Eukaryota; class Dinophyceae; order Suessiales; family Symbiodiniaceae; genus Symbiodinium; species Symbiodinium pilosum. Next base: position 78,426 of record CAJNIZ010016202.1, read on the forward strand.
GATTTGTGCGACTGGCAGGATGGACAATGCATGACGACATACAGAGGAGGATTGTGCGAGGACGTTACGCAGTTCGAGCACTGCACTTACAGTGCTGACTTTGCGGGTGAACTTTTCCTCGATGAGATAGAAGGCGTCGGGAACTTCAAGCATTGGCAGTCCAAGGGCAATCGGGAGTATGATCCCACAACAGACAAAGGGACTGGCACATCATTCTGGAACTTTCGAGCCAGCAGTGCTTGGTGTGATCGAAGGATGGCTCGAGTACATGAGCTGTTTGAGCAGCGATATCCTCTGCTGCCGGATGACCTTCCGGCGCCAGCTTGTTAATAACTACAGGTGTGTATGTGTGTGAGTGTATGACAGTACGTTGCAGTCTGTCTTGAAGACAAAACCGTTTAGTGTTCGTTTCCAGCTGGAAGTGCTGATGCACCTGCTGGCACGACAAGTTCTTAGTCAGTGCTCTCATTCCTTCTCGTTACAGTCCATTGCATTCAAGAAAATTTGGCAAAACTTCCAACTGGCAGTGGTGGCAGGGCTAATGAGAGCACAGTGGTGTCGCGCGCAGCTTTTGAGAAGTTGCCGTGAGAGGACCCTACATGCAAAAGCATGGCAGGGTTGCCAGATGAGGTTACCATAAGCCAAGCAGTCAAAAACGGACGATCCAATAGTCAACGAGGGATACTCATTGTTGTCCCTCAATTCGGCTCCGACTTCTTGCAGCAAGCAGATGCGTTGCAGGTGGCGGTACGTAGCGGGGCTCTGAAACACGTGACGCTGAAGGCATGATCACCGAGCAGCACGTGGTGGGCTGCGCCCCTTGCTTTTTGCAAGATCCCGGCAGGTCATGCCGTTGAAAGACGCCAAGCGTCCCAATGCCTCCAACCTTGGTGAGGCCCGGCCACACTGCTTTCTGACTTGATCTGCTCTGGCGTCCGACGTCCGAGCGGCCTTGATTCAGGTCGGTGTATCCGGCACCTTCTTTGCGGGGGCTTGGACCTCGGAACATGCCAGTGCATTGCGGCACTGCGGCTACAGCGGTTTCTGGCACACGGGCCTTCAGATGAAGCACCTGAGACCATGATGCTCTCCATGCCACACAATGAAAAACCAAGGTTTGGAGTCTTGTTCTCGAGCCGACAAGGTCCGGCCTCAAGCGTTTCGTGGTTGGTGAGTCATTCGTTCGTTGGTGGACAGATCAAAATCTGGCAGTTGTGTCAACTCGAAGACCAGAGCAACATGGCCATTTCAGCTGCACGGGCTCCCAGACCTTAGGCTGCTGGAGCTTTGCAACATCAGCTGCGCCGCTCTTATCATTCTACGAGGAGACAAGGCCGATTTTGCTTTGCACTTGTGCACAGCCAGTGCAACTGAAGGCAAGCTGAACTGTTAGGAACTCACTACCTGCACTGCCTCTTTTCAGTCAAGGCTATCGTGCTGCTTGTTGCCTATACCTCGTGGAGTGTCCTTCACAGTTCTTTGATGAGAGGCAGAACTCAAGCGTTTCAGCACCAGATGACTCCTGTGCGCTGTTGGAGGCTCATGAAAACGTGTTCAGCTGTCAATGAAACGAGCTTGCCTCACGATGTGCAGTCCCTTGAAGCTTCAACAACTGGCAGCTTGCACATGCTTTCTGGAGGCAGGAGTGCCATCACGCGGCAATCTCGTAGCTGCAGAGCGGGCATGCTACAACTTGAGGAGCAAGAGTTGTAAAGTGCAGCTCATGAGGAAAATCACAGTGTTTGGTCGCAGGATTTCCGACCGCAGTGACATCGCAATTACAGTGAGCCCCCTGACAGACTGCCGGCCCGAGGTGCAGGTCGCGACTTTGTTCAACGCAGTGTGCTCGTAACGCCAGTGTCCAAAAAGTTTGGAAGAGGGAAGTCGTCTTTAAATGTGTGAGTCCATGGGTCCTGAATACGACTGACTTGCGGCAGGTGACTCAGAAGTCTGGCATCACGAAGGCTCTTCCGGCAGATGTACGCTTGGGGTTCAGCGCCCAGTTCACGGCACTACCACAATCAGCTTCCTGGTGAGAGTATGCGCAGGGTTTTTCATCCGTAATCTCTCTGCCCAAGCGGCTGCAGGTATGTGTCAACCATACTGCGCCATGGAGATGTTCAACCTGGTATCCTGACTCTGGAGGCGCTATAGCTTGAATTGTATGAAGAGCCGTAGGTTCATGGCTTCTGCCAAAGATCATTGGGAGAGTTCTTGTGTGGACAGAGCCCTGAAGATGGGTAGTCATGTTGAGACTTCGCGGATGATTGCAGACTGCTCGAGCCTTGTTATGCAGCTAGAAGTGTGTCAAAGGTAGTTGATGGAAGGAACTCTAAAAAATTAGCAGCTTGTGGAGGTCTCTGCTGAGGAAGTCTGCCAGGCCTAGGGTAATGAAGTGTCATGGGTATCTCCTTCCTATGCCAAGCTACCATTGCATTGGCAGTTCGACGTCAGAGACCGGGCCCTACCTCTGGCCGAGCCATGCTGGAGATTCTGAGTTAGCGAGAGTTCTGGCACAAATGGAATTAATTCTTTCTTTGCCCTAAGGCTCAGCTGATCACGGGGGAGACAGTGCAAGTTGCCCCAGGCCCCAGCACACACGCGATAGAAACCGAAGCATCGGAAAGATGCTCAGTTGACGACAGGTGTGGGACAGCTGACGGCAATCGCCTTGTACAGCTTTTCTTGCCTGGCAAGGCTTGTACATGTAGCAGAGACTGACCTGAGGTGCTGACGCTCGATGCGCCCGCTTTCTTCACCACCTCGCAAAGTGCAGGCTGGAGGGGAATGCAGATTCACGTCGTTCATTTTTCATGACATCAGGCGCCAACTTCTTCAGCTACACCTCGCAGATACAGACGCCCAAAGAAACAGCGGCGCGGGAGTTTCTACAGGCAGTCTGCTGAAACTGGGAAGAATTTTGAACACAGAGAGTCCAGGCCCGTTGCTATGGTCAGTTAAGCTATTAGTGCGTGCTATCTCTCTCACAAATGTCTCAATGGTGTTGCTCAGATCCCAAGCATGCCCGGTTTGACCGCGCAAAGAACGAGCCAACATCCCAGCCAAGCAAGATGGACTGACATAAATGATCAGAAGCGTAGATTACGAAAGCTAGCCTCCGGCTCTAGCTTGAGTTTCTTATCAAGCGTTAGCTTGCAACAAGGGGTGTGGCGGGGACCCTCTGGCTCGTGGTCAAAAATCCCGGATTTTTCAGCCAGAGTGCAGGGCACGGCTGGTTTCGGGCATGACTCTGGGGCGCTTTCCGACTCTTAAGGAAGTCGTAAAGAACACCATATCAGACCCTTGAGCACGTAAAGAACAGTATTGTTGTTCAAAAGAACGGATAAAGGAGTGTGAAAGAGCACGTCAGCAGTGCCTCACAGGCAAAAGAATACCTGGTCAACCCATCGCATGAACCCTGGACAAGGTTTGTTCAAGCTTTCTGGCCTTCGTCCAAGGCCCCTGGTGTTTGAGCATAGGTACATACTGCATCTACTAGAGTATAGCAGACTCTTGTAGAGCACTCGGTCAGATAGTGTAGGTAAAATCATATGCAAAGTCTACATACACCTACATTTACAATGCATACTATTTGAGTGCCACACATTTTGGTGTCAATAACGAGTTTGTGTCCTGTAGCCTTCCTCATCCCCAGTAGTAAAAGAAAGAGAGTGCGCATCTGTATTCTGCCAGCGAGATCCTGCTCAGCTTTCGTCCCAGTCCCTCTCCCCCAAGTGAGCGGACTGAAAGAGAGACAAGGAAACCGTACGTAGCCTTTTTCCCTTCTGGGTGTCTCCCTGGAGGGGCGGGGGGTGGACGTGTGTCCTGATGGATGGGGCTTCAGCAACATACCGCTGCCTTTTCTAAGACAGACTGGGTGACAGCGCGCCCCCCGCGAGGAGTCAACTTTTCCTTCATGAGGAGCTTTAAAGTGAGTATATGGATCCAAGCCGTCCAAAATACTCACCATTGCGAACCTGGTTATCGTAGTAGTCCCCTCCATCGCAGGAGCTGAATACCTCAGTGTAGCACCTGATCAGGACCAGGCAGTGGGGTTGCTTCTGCGGCTGGCTTTGGGGTTGGGCAAAGGACAAGAACACAGGGAACCATGGGAAGGAACAGGGACTGCAGACCAAGAGGAGAAAGACGCTGAAGAATCGGCGAGGTGTCTAGCACGCAAGGATGCAGAACAAGGCACCTCCACGACGTATCAGGAGATACAAGGAGTACTGGAGAGGCGTAACAAAGAGGAGTGATCGCGCCACAGTGAGGCGTGTGATAAATGAGTGTGATGACGAGGAAGTTGCTGCGCAACGTAACTATGACATCAAATGCCCAACACCGATCCTACTGAACCGACTGAACAGACGGAGCTGAGTAGTATTTGTTTTATTTTCAAAGCGAGCAGGAAATTCGGCATGCAAGTCAGCAATTGGATGGCAAAGCTCACCCCTGAGGCTGGCACGACCGCTACCAATAACGAACCATGCAAGCAATTGGTGGAACCCGTGTGTTAGGATTAGTGGTATATTGGATCCTTAAGGTTATGTTGCCTTATGATGTTGAAGCAGGGAACGGGAAATTCAATGTTGAAGACAACCATTGCACAGCAAGGTCCATAGGAAGACAAATTCAGTCAGCTGCGTACCCGAGAGGTTGTACACATCATGTATGAAAACTTATTTCTCCAACCAAGCAGGCAGTGAGATGCAGGGGCGAGTGATTCGGTTCCTTCTGATGCTTGGAGGTTCAGGGGAGGTGCATAGAAAAATCACTTGCAACCCTTCCTCGGCCATTGCACCAGTGAGATGGAGGAAGTGCACACCGAAGGCCAGGGGGGGGGGTAAAAGAATAATTACGCACATTGACTTTCGAAAATCTTCCATTTTTTACCACCTGACCTGATCGGGGAAGTTGTGCTTGGGGCATAGCCCTTTTGCGCCCCCAGCGTGCCGGGACGCGCATAGCACATAGAAGAAGAAGAAGGAAACTGGAAGCTCAAAATAGATGTGAAGATCAGACGACCCGGCAAGCAGAGACAGGCGAACGGATCAGCAATGTGTCGAGGCAGAAGTAATGACTCTATCTGGCGAAGTCTCTGTGGATTGCGCATATCATGCGCCATACTTAGGCTGCCGTGTGCCATTGACAGAACGTGTTCTGTTGCCTGCTGCGTCTCATGTCCCGAAGTAGAGCTGAGCCCGCATTAGGTCGTACCTGCAGAGCACTCGGTTGAGAAGAAGAGGACGAGAAACTTGCATGTTTGACATAGCGAAATGTGCGATGCATTTGTGCGATCGAGCGGCGAAGATGTCTTTGAGCTGCATGCCTTGCTGTGCTTGGGAGGAATTTCATCCAAGACGCCCTGCAGGCCTGTATCAGGCCTTGCAGAGGTGTGAATTACATGATGCGATTTGGAGGCCATGCATCCCGCACAACCTGACCTGAGCAAAGGGTCCTCTCAGATCTACGCGTGTCGTGGTATGCACGAGGCCAGCATTGTTTGTCGCAGTTTGTCGCATTAGTTGCATTATTCTAATACGTTGCCCGTGGGTGTAACAGGCCTGCGGTGAAGCCTTTAGCTGCCTGCTCATCATCCGCGTAGTCAGTAAGCCTGGAGCAGACCTGAGACTTTTGCCACAATCCTGTTTTTTTGGGAGAGCGAGAGCATGCGGGAGCGGATAAAACATAGAAGGTTGGGAGGCCGACTTCGTTGTCACGGTAGTGGACAGGACCAACTAGACGCTCGAGCTCAGGATGTAATTGCAGCCGTGCATGACGTCATAGGAGAACTCGACAAGTATTACTTCCGGGACTTCCGGTGGAAAGCTGCGTAGGCTGCCCCAGCACTTTCACAGCTGTGTTTGCCCACGGAACCTTGAAGCGACTGCTATGTGTGTCATATGAAAGCCGTGCCGCAGGCCAGCTGTGCTCCGAAGGCGGAACCAGTGTCAGGCTGGAAATTGTAGTGATTGCCGCAGTGACATGCTTGGGCTTAGTTGGATCATGGCGTGTTTTGGAAGTGGCCCATGGTGCCAGACTGCATGCTGTGAACCTGCTGCTTGGTCTGAGAAGCTGCAGGTATCAGCTGTTCATCAACAATCCCAGCACAAAAGTCAATCTCCGCCTTTCTTGTCAAGGAGCTTCTGCCTCTTGCTGCCAGATGAATGAAACACGTCATCCGCATCCATCAGATGTCACAAAGGACATCTGCAGAAGGAGCGATGCTTGCAGGCGGGTCGCCGACAGACTGCATAGATATGTTTCGATCTTTTGCCCAAATCAGGCCTCTGTCATCCAGCCAGGTCTTGCTCAGCGCCGACGCAAGGATTCCATTACCCAGCACCCTTGCCGACAGAGCGCATCCTGGCTGAACACCTTGCAAGGTTCTTCAAAGCGTGCATGAGTCCGAGTAAGCAGCATCCAAGGTACACTCCCCACGAAGCTGTAACTGCTGGGTACATGTCCATGGAAATCAAGGCATCGTCTCAGGAGCGTGCTTTCTTACTCTTGAGGGTCATGGTGAGGGACGTTTGCTTGTCACAGCGATGAACACGCCCGAGGATGAATCTCATCCGGGTCGCTGTCGCGCCTGCTCCCAAGGCAACTCAATGGCAGGCAATCTTGGCATGTCATCTAATTTCATTGGTGAGGTGCCCTGTGTCTTGACCGTCCAGGTGGAGCTCCGACCAGGCTTCTTTTTGCCCGTGTGCTTCAATAATTACTATTTGCCCCGGAGATATGATGCTAGACTCAAGTGGGCCGCCATCCTCCAAGTATCAATGAGCGCAGAAGGTGAATATGCAGCAGTTGACTTTCAGCTCGAGGCAGTGTTTGAGGCCTTTCGGGATTTGGGTGTTTCTTTGCTGGACATGTTAAGCAGTAGGACGCATACTCTGTCATCCTCGATGGCGGCAAGTTGGAGCCTCCGCTTTTTGAAGCAAGCTTCAGGACTCCAGGACTTCAGGTGCTGTGCATCTCTTTGAGGCCTTTGGCCTTCGTGGCTAACCCTGGAAAAGCAGCCTCAAGCTCGGTGTTAAAGCTGGTTTCGTGGCCCAAGTGCTCATTAAATTAGTTAAGACAATGTACCAGCATGGACCCAGGAATACTTCCTTTTCGATACCCGCCAGCACACACCAATGTCAACACTTGCTGTTGGGAGTCCAAGCCTCAGCGTCGAAGTCTATCGTGCTCTGGCTCGCACAAAGTATCACTTGTACATGAGACTGTGTGCGGGCAGCGGCTTGTGTTTGGGTATGCTGCATGTAGCATCATGAAGTGCAGAAGCTTTGTGCATGACCAGGTCTTGCCAGCCAGAACGGATTTCAAAAGACCGCACCCAACCAGGGATTCCTGATATGTCTTGAGAACAGGCCTGCACGTCTTGATTTACTTTTGAGAATCCAGCTGGCATACAACTGCTGGGTCCCTTCGACCCCCATTCTTGGGTGCCAGGATCCTACCAGCAAACGGAATGCCAAACCAGAATCAACGATGATCGGTGAGACATTGTGCATGCTATGCGGCGTGAACTTGCAAGACCGAGCCTCTGTTTGGCAGTGCTCGGTGGCGTTGATGTTCCACGTAGTTTGAGATATTTTGGGCTCGTATTGGAAGCTTCCTGCGGGCGTATCCGTTTCTCCGTGCATTCGATTTGTAGCTATGGCCCATGACTGACGTTTGTGCCACTCGGTGTTTCAAGAACAGTCCTACTTGGTGCAACTTGCTTGCGTAATTGCTGCACTTGTCAAGCCAAGATCGGGTTTCGCCCCCAGAGGGCATGCCACTTGCTGACTGCATATGACACGGTTTTCTCATCAGAGAGTGTCATCATCTTTACCAGTGTTTCCGGGCTGCCACAAGGGTACACATCTATTTGAAGCACAAAGTGCAACTACTGCAGGTATCCCACCTCTGAAGATGTTTTGAGGGCCAGTTCCGCAGACCGTTTCAGTCGCCAAGAGTCACGTGTCAGCTGCAAATCCATCTTTCCTGCAAGTCCAGTCAAATTCTAAGCGAAGGTTCCAGGCTTAGACTTAAGACATGCGTTTTTGCACCTTGATGGTGGGAGCCGTTGCTTCAGGGTCTATCTTAGTGAGTGTCGCCCATGTTCAGCAATGTAAAGCAGCCAGCTTGTCAGCTGCACCGCGCATTTCAAAGGCGTCTCTACTTGGCTACGGATTCCGCTTTGCATGAAAACTGATGTTGCTATTGTACCGATTCATGCCGTGATTGCCGTGTGCCAGTTTTGCCTTGGGTGCCATTAACACCGCTCAAATGAACCACTTGTTGCTGCAGTTCCCTACGATGTCGCCGATCCAGACATGAATCTTGTGGCGGGCTCAAACTGTAAAGCAGATGTCTGCCTGATTCTGGATGCTTGTCCTGCATGAGGCATTGGCACATGCAGAGTTTATTTTGAGCTGCATCATGTCAGTTACAGAGTGCAATGCATGCTGTCCTCTCAGGGTTGATGTGAGTTTTGATGCTGACTCCGCAGCAAAGGTCAAGATGTACTTGCTGGGGTGTGACCGTGACGGTTCCCGGCCGCTAGCAGTGGCTGGTGGTTCGCAGGGCAAGGCTCACCCTTCCATCGAATCCATGGTAAACATGAGCCGCTTGGACGCTCGAGGCAGCTGTGATGCCTTCCCAGCAGACTTTCAGGCAAGAGCCGAAGCAACGCTCGGATCGGAATTATGAGTCGATTGTCATGCCAGCCAACGTGGGGTCATCAACTCCCGCTGGCAGCTCATGGCAATGCTGGTGGGGCTGCCATGCTTCAGCTTCAAAGGCGCTCACTGCCACACTTTCCAAGAATCTTTCCAGGAACACGGGTCGGAAGGCAGAGCTTTTTGTTTGTGCTGGTGTTGGTGGCCTTGTACTGTAGACCGTGCTTGGTCAACCAGCTGCTGGGATGGTCATAGGCGAAAGCTGTCACGGGGTTTCTGTGGCAGTCATCTCCTACCGCGTGAAGGCCGCACCGCACGCGTCTGAGTTCGATCCATCTTACAGAGCAACCAGACCATGGAGAACGCCTCGAAAAGCAAGCTAAGGCTGACTATTCGTGGGTATGGATGGCATCCAGGCACATTTTTCAGCTACCATTTTCATTTGCAAGATGTTCCTTGTCGCGCTTTATAGCCACATGACAAGGCACTCCTTTGATGCTTGGTGATCAGCTGGAAGGGGCACTTGATGGAAAGGTACTCAGGGATATTTGCCTCATTGGAACAGCTTCGCACATGATCTAGCCAAGACGCAAGCCTGAGGTTCTCACAGTTTCAGCTATGCCATTGTACCTGACGAGGACGTCGAGGACTCTTGAGTGAAGTCCTCCTCAATTCCAAAGCAGGTAGCCCCAGACAGTTGTACTCCAAGGAGTAAGCAGCCCCTCCAAGTCCGACTCATTAAACACCCTCTTTTTCTGTATTAACAGTGAGTTTGTTGAAGGACATTGTCTTGGACCTCGAAGACTTGCACTGAGTTGCAGCGTGGACATAGGCACTTGGTGTGTTGCAGTAGGCAGAATCGTCTGTGTGTTAAGGTGTGTACAGGCGACGTGCAACTTCAGACTGGTCTCAGTCCTGTTGGTCACAAGGCGAGTCACAGCTACCTGAAGTATCTTAAAGTCTCATGTTGACCTCTACGCGTCAGGCTGGCGGTGCCGGCCTTGTTTGGCAAGGTCAACAAATGGCTTCAGTTTAGGCGGACAGCTCATCCGCTAGGTCAGAATGCCGGTCATGTTCTTCGGGGCGGAGTGGCGCGCCTTAGAATGCGGCAGAAGATGAACGAGTGGATACAGGCCCACCTTGATCTGTTGCTTTGCATGCGCCTGATTGATGATACCCTCGTGCAGCAGATATCATCGGTGGATGGCCGCTATGCGCGCTACGTCATTTCCGTGCAGGATGCGGTACAGCCAAGTTCAATCTGTCCACAGTGCTTCAGTTTTGCATCGATTTGACTGTAGAGGGTGCACATGTCTGCACTGATCAGAGCTTCACGTGGTTGTGTAGGTCGTTGGGTGCCAGGTCGCTTAAAACTGTGGGTGGGCAGGCGGGCATCAAGTAGCACTAGTAGCAGTGCTAGCCTGTGTACTGGTACATCACAAGGCAGCCCTCAGTTTCAGTACTCAAGGCTTATCTTAAAAACCCAGCTTCTGTTGCTTTTGCACTTCGCTAGTCATGCTGTGTCCCAGAGGTGAATCAGACTCAGTCCTCTGCTTTCGAAGCAGGACGCGAAGGATGCGACCTGGCTAGATGCTGGAAATCTGCAAAGGCCTGGTTGCAATTTGATTTTGTTTGCATACAGCTTCCTTCTGCCTGGCATACTGGCAAATACTGTGTTGAATGTCCTAGCAGTCTTTTGTGTAAGCATCGACGAGTGGCGGCCAGCCTGGGTTGACCTGTGTGTACCTCTGCCGTGCTGACTTGTGGCTTGCGACTCTCTCTTTCTTGCTTGTTCTGTTCGATTGGATGTTGAAGGAAACCATTCACCTCCTCGGTGCTTGTCTACCCCCGCGCGGTCTCAACCCTTGCTGCTCTCCACAGGTCCGTCTTGGTAACCCAGCAAGCTCAAGCAGTGCAGGTCGCGGGATCCTCAGAATCTGATCAGATGCTCCTGCAGCACTGCCGTAGTTGCTCTGCTTGCGTTTTGCTAGCTGCAGTGCATGGAGCGAGGATTGGCAATCGGCACAGCTGTTTGGCCAAGGCCAGGTGACACCAGGTGACTCCTGCAGGATTCCACATGGCAGACTAGCATGAAATCCAAGGAACTGTACCATCAGGGCCAGGAATGCAGCGATATCATTCATTCAAACGATTCGGCTGAGCGTTCTTGGCTCGTGTTTTTTGGACTTGAGCAGACGGTTGTGAGGCTGGAGAGAGGACTAGGGTTGTGGAGAAGGTTAGGACGCAGGGTCTCGAGTAAGTATGGTTGAGTTTAGGGATGTTGATTGGTACGTTTTGGGGTACCTGTGTGTTGGGATTTCAGGGCCTGGATGAGGGCCTGAGGCTTTCCAGTTAAGGATCTGAGGTTTGGGGGCCGAGGCCTTGGCTATGAGATTTAGGCTCAGGTTGGGTCTTGCAGGGTTTGGGGTTACGTAGCTTTTTGTGTCTTAGGCACTGAAGGTACTGAAGGGTCTGCCCATTACGTTCTCCATGATTCCAGCCTTTAATTGGATTTGTGCGTAGGATTCAGACTGAGTGCCTGCAAAGATATGACGCTATTTTCACTGTCCTTGCAGAAGTCTGTGCTGCTGCCTGCCATAGGTATGCATCTTTGAAACTATGCAGGATTGCACTTGGACGGTTAGGCTAGACAAGCACCATCCGACAAACGTGGTGCGGGAGTCATCTGAACCAACTGGTAATGACCAGCATCGGTTGCGAGGCCACGATCAAGATCCGCATGCTAGGTACGAGGCCTGCCATCCACAAGCCAGCTGCATGTTTTGTAAGCTTTATCCCAATTGTCTTGCCATCCGGAAGGTCTTCTACGGTAGGACGGACAAGATTGCCGCGAACATTTCCACGCCATGTGGGATGTACCTGGAGCTACTATGCAGAGATTAGTGGCGGATTGCCAAAAAGAACATTTCACCAGATCAAAGCTCTCAACTGCTTCAGGCACTCCTTGCGCTCAATGAAGATGACGGCCATTAGCGGTGGCAGCTCGGCTGTCCTCCAGGCCACCATCTTGCAAGGATTTTGCAAGGTGTTCGAGCTGTTCGGGGCCTGCACCTTGCAGGACCTGCACCCTGGGCTCTACACTGTGAATATCGTTGCTAGGACAGGGCACCGTTCTACATCCACACATGGCTTGCTTTCTTAGGAGGTACAATCTTGTCTCTCAAGGAGTTTGGCAACTGGCCATGTTACTGCCTACCAGCCTTGGACTGGAGAGATCAGATACGCCGACAGGCCGGCCTCGGTGACCCTCATAGTCTGTCACATTGACGCTCTGTGCAGAACCTTTGCGGAAGCGGAAGAAGCATCCGCAAGGCCAGCGTGCGTTACATGTTACGTACCTTCTTGGCTTCATTGGCTCAGAATTTGCAGAGGTTCTTAAGCAACTGGCCAGTGACTGTACTTCTCCTGGTGGCCTTTCTAGGGGCACGCGGCTTAGAAGTTCCAGCGGCTCATTTGCTGACTTGCTGTAGAAAGTAATCCACTTTTCGCAGGCTTGGCAATTTTGCGTTAGCCTTAGACCTTGTCGCGCACTTTTCCGTACAAGGGTGATGAGCAAGTAGGTAAATTCGTGAAGGCAGAAGCAATAGAGCCCCACGACCGTTCAGCTTGGAACTGCCGTCCTGGAGAAGGCTTTTTTTAGAAAAGCATGACAGTGAGCACATCTGCTGGAAAGACTATCGCCATTGGTTTGCAGTTCTGCGCAGCACTACTACTCCCTGGATGGTCGCTGTCACAGATGTTAACACGGTGAACAGAGGCGACTTGCACTAGGAGGCGAAAATGCGTCTTTGGGCCAAGTGGGCCAAGGCCGTGAGATTGGTGGCCGGTACATGCCGCCGGCATTGGCCAAAGCCTCAGTACCAGGACAGGAGAAGCATAGAAGACGCCATGGCCTTGCGATTGTTGGTGGAGTTCGGGTAATCCAAGCTGGTACAGTCAACTCTGCAAAGCATGGCTGACCTCGCATTTCTTTGCCTTCAAGCTTGTGATTGAACTCTTTCATGACTGCTGCAGTGAGCGGGCGGATGAGCCCTGAGCGATTTGCCTCTACACTAGTAGTGGGAAGCATTGCTCAGTGCCTGCTGTGGGGTGCTGTGCAAATTTCCATCCGCGGATCGTAAGCCGTCTCCTTATCTGGAGTAGGCTAGCGATGATGCGACGACGGAATTTGCCAAAAAGTAATCCGTAGTTTGTAAACTGAGCTGCTATGTCGTATCCATGAGCTTCTGCTTCATGGCTTTTCGGGCAACCTCTGTAGCTGTTCTGGCTTTCAGGACAGCCGCGTATGTTCTTGATGGACGAAGTCCACTTGGATCTCTCCTAATGCAGACTTATCTTTCCCTCGGAAGATGTGCTGCAGTTCTTGCAGCATTTGTGCTTGCAGCTGAAGCTGCAAAAGCCACGTCACTGTCAAGCCGGGCTTCTGTTTTGCGCGCACTGAGTGCTGGAGACAAGCTGCCCGTCAGCCTGGAGAACATTGAGACAGCATTGCTCGCTCTCGAGAAGCAACGGGGCACCCCAGGACTCACGAACACCGTCACAGAGATCCACAAGATGGTGACTCACATGGAGTCCATGGTCCAGCAGCAGGCAAAGTTGACTCAGCAGACACTTGATCAGGCGTGGTCAGATTTCACTGGCTGTCAAGGGCTTTATGAGGCAGGCTCCCATTCAGGCCTGCAATCCGTAGATAGCCTGGCAAAGGAGCATGCAGCCTGCCGCCTTGAAGAGTCGGGTTTGAAAATTGAGCTGGAAGCTTGTGAGAGCGAATTGACAGCAAGAACATCCAGTGAAGAGCAGCGAAAGAACGAGTTCGATGCTCTCAACAAGTTTCCTGTCGCAGGGTTCTGCTCTCACCGGTCCAGCTCCCAGGACTATGCAACTGTGAGAGGCTACATTAAGCATTTTCGAGACCATTTTGCCTCACATCTGAACTCATGGGAAGGCGCCTTTAATGCTTCGAGCACTGCGGCAAAGATGAAGCTGCAGAAATCCCGCGAATGTTACGGAGAGGATCAGAAACGTGATGGTAAAGGTGGCAGGGACAAAGCCTACGAAAGCAAGAGGCTGGACTGCCAGAAACTCCAGACCAAGTTGGAGGATGCTGCATGCGATCGGATCGCCCATCGGACGGATTGCGTGGCATATGTGATGTGTTATCAGTCCAATTACAAAGCTTTCTTCGATGCCGGACAAGCAAAGGAAACGGCACTATTGCAGTCGCAGAAACAGCTTACAGAATATCGTGGCCTTGGAAGAATCAAATGTGTACTTGATTCATATTCGAAGTACGGGGATGGTGACTCGCTGACGCAGTCCATCTCTGATTGCCAAAATGTGGATGCCAACCAGACATTCTTTCAGCTTGCCCTTCCAGATCAGAAGAAGGGTGCAATGCCCGCAGACAAGACTGGATGCCTGAGCAAGGACTCTGCCGAGAAGCCAGGCTCCAGCCTTAGATAGTGCAGGCCAGCATGCCTCGTTTCGAGATGGCATCATCTGCTTGAATGCGCCCAGGTACCCAAGCGTTCTCGCAGGAAATGTACAAAAAACTAATCGAAAAGGATGATGCTGTGCATTGGACCAATGTCAAGGAAGACGTGTTGAACTGTCCAAGCCCCAACATTGGTTGTGTTTCTCGCGTAGCATGATGGAATTCAACGTGCCTTTGCTAACATGCATAACCTTGCTGTGCCTGCATGAAACGCTGAGGCAAGGGCAGATGTTGCGCAGTGGAGGCAACTGTCTAGACGGATTGCTGCGCTCCTATATCATGTCATATTGAATCAAAATAGATTTGGGTTGGGGAAAAGGAGGTTTTGAATATTCATCATCATACAAGATCTCAATTTCCAAATAAATCAGTATTTTCGAAGTCATGATAATCGGCGCGATTCATTTCCGCTGACTACGATCTTTAAGAATTCCATTTGCAATTCTCCATCTACACTTCATTTCCTAGATGATTTCGATTCATCCCCCTTGAACTTCTCGGTGCAGGGTAGGGCCCCCATTTTACAGTACTTGTGGGGATCTTGGCACCCCCCATCTTACAGAACTTCCAGGTGCGGGTACCCCCATTTTACAGTAGCCCTTGGGGATCTTGCACACCCCATTTTACAGAACTTCCAGGTGCGGGTACTCCCATTTTGTACTAGCCTGTGGAAATCTCGGCGCACCCCATTTTACAGAACATCCAGGTGCGGGTACCCCTATTTTACAGTAGCCATGTTCTTGCGTTATTTCAAGCATGCAGTGATGCAGCAGCTCATCTCCTATACCTAGATACGCAATTATCTCACATTGGGCTTGCTGGTAATTTGTAGGGCGCAAGGAAATATATTCTATGTATCATAATCTAAATTGCTTAAAGGGGGTTATACGGGGGATTCTAAAGGGGAACAATAGAGGGATTAGTAAGGCAGACATCTATTTTGGAGGATGATTTTGCTTGGATTCTATTATTAAATATTGAAGAGAGATCTCCGATTCTATTGATTGAGATATTCCAAATTGATTTCGTTAGTAACAGATATAAGGAAGAGAGGAAGACAGCTGTATATGTTTACTCTATAAGACTCTACTAAAATATGATAAGCTTATGAGGCGCCCGCCTCTTCGTAGAGCGCCCGGACTATTTCTTTTCCAAAATATCTACGATTTTTTGGAACCGTTTTCTAAAAAAGGATGTTTCGTGGCGCGGCGATCGGTAGTGGCGGCCGAGGCGGGGGCGTGCTGGTTCGGTTAGGAGCAGTGGCGGTAGAAATCGGTAGGTATGGATGGGCGGCGGTCGGCCGCCGCGGTCGGCCGCGATGGGGGGGGGGGGGGGCGGT